>CAUYON010087957.1:0-37741 GCA_963573935.1 Arctocebus calabarensis
CCTCTTCTTATAAGAGGAGCCTGTATCTTAAAAAAAAAAAAAAAACAGTGGTGCCTATGGCTCAAAGGAGTAGGGCACCGGCCCCATATGCCAGAGGTGTTGGGTAAAAACCCAGCCCCGCCAAAAAAATACAAAAAAAAAAAAAAAAAAAAAAAAAGGAACTGCATGTAATCACTGGACTCTAGCTGAAAATGTTGCCCTCAGGGCTGTGGGTTAATAATTCTGATACCGCAATGCGTGTATTCTGGAAGTGAGCAACTAAGTAAATGAATGACTGATTATGAAAGCTGGGTTTCTGCTCCTGGAGTGGGAGATTACAGATAAATAAGGGGAAAAGACTAGAATGATCCCTAGTAATACAATAGAGTTGAAGACTCAGTATAAACTCATGTTTACCTTAATACAGATACACATGGATACCATAGACACATTTGTAGATATGTGTGTGCGTGTATGCGTATGTAGATATGTGTGTGCGTGTATGCGTATCGATGGGTTGGAGTACCCAGATATATTAACTTCCTCTGTCAGCTAAGAGCAATGAGCATACCTAGTGCCCAGATCTTGGTTTCTACAGTAAATATACTGAATATACAGTATAAAGTGGCACATCTTGAAGTGCTAGGAAGTAAGAAAGTGCTAAAATCAAAACAAAAGAATCCCATAAGGATGGGAATACAAGATCTGACAATCAAGTTCACAAGCTCATCCTAGAACAAGTGCTACATATTGCTGAATATCACCACGTCATCCTCAGAGGACTCCCCTGACCCCAGGGCCTCGTCCACCCTTCACAGCAATCGTGGGACTCTTTTTCTGGAATGGCCATTAGAGCTGCCGTCATGCAAGACAAAGAGACACAGGAGGCAACTGAGAGAGTTCCCAAAGGCCAAAGCTGCAATTTGAACAACAAAATAGGAATAGTAGTGGATAGTAGTGATAATAATGGGTTATAACCCGAAGCATAAAATAAATAGCCATGAGTCCACAGTGATACAAATAAATGGAATAAGTAAAGGACTGGTGGCTTGGCACCCATAGCTCAGCAGTTAGGGTGCGGCTACATACCCCGAGGCTGACAGGTTCGAACCTGGCCCGGGCCTGCCAAACAGTGACAACTACAACAATAACAACAACAACAACGACAAATAGCCAGGCATTGCAGCAGGAGCCTGTAGTCCCAGTTACTTGGGAGACTGAGGCAAGAGAATCGCTTAAGCCCAAGAGTTTGAGGTGGCTATGAGCTGTGATGACACAGCACTCTACTGAGGGTGACGTAATGAGACTCTGTCTCAAAAAAAAAATAGAAAAATTAGCCAGGCACTGGCCAGGTCCCAGCACTGGGGAGGCTGAGGCAGGAGGGTTACTTGAGCCCAGGCATTGGAGGTTGCTGTGAGCTGTGATGATACCACTACACTCTTGTCCAGGCAACAGAGTGGGGACCCTGTCTCTCCAAAAAAGAAAAAAAAAAGCAGGTGAACTAAAACAAAATAGACATGACTGCACTTTCTCTAGATCTCTTAATCAGAATCTCCAAGAGAATAAAGGGAAGGGCCAGTCTATGGATAAGCACAGAAGATTCTGATGTGAGTCAGAACTATAATCCTGGATGTGGCGGTGAGGTGGGAGGTTAGCCTTGGCCGTGTGCTTTGAGCCCATTTGGGCTTCAGTGGTTTGTTGTTGTTGTTGTTTGGCGTGGGGGAGGGGGTTAGCATTGACCCTACAGGGAAAGGTACCTGGAGCTCTAAACCAACTCAGAAGCAGGGAAGAGTCTCGCTGCTGGTCTCAGTGCCTGGTAGTGGCTTCCCTGCATTCAGAGAAAGGCTTGTGCTCCCCTCTCCAACAGGGCTCTGTTCATTCCCTCCCACAGTTCTACAGCATCACTGGAATGCCCACAAGGAGCTTGTCTGGTGACATCTGTGCCATCTGTGGCCAGAAGATCATTGTGGAGCTTGATGAAGAAGGTCTCATTGAGAACACCTACCAGCTTTCCTGTAACCACGTGTATCCTTCTCACAGGAAGCCGTCTGGCCTCACCAAGCTTCCTTCCCTTCCTCTCCTCTGCCCCCATTTCCTCTGTCTTGCCTAGTGCCTGTCCTCAAACCCCAAACCTTTATCCTCCAGCCCTGTGTTTCTCTTTGAGACTTTCTAATACTCACTGCTAAACAATGACCTGCTAATTAAGGTGAACCTCTTCCTCCAGTAATTTCCTCTTTACACATGATCTTAGCCAAAAGGCTGAGAAGCAATGTAATTTCCTCTTTAAAGAGGACTTAAGGCAGCAGTATGTGAGTGGGGCACTTGCTGGGGATGTTCACTGGAAACACGTGGTTCCTCTGCCGGTGGGTCCCATCAACATAGCTGCTGGCTGAGGGGGTCTTCAGGTGGCAGGTACCAGACGGCATGAGCCTAGAAACCACCGTTCTTTGGTAACTCCAGGGACCATTAAGGAAAGCCTCAATGTGCTCAAAAATGCTGGCCTTGAGACTCCAGAACAAAGCAGCCTGTGCTGCCTGAGCACGTAACCACAGAAACCAAAGTTATGTTTGGGTTGGCCAACAATCAGCATTTTAATTCTTTCCTAAGTACAAAAAGAGGCATCATTTATCTTTGTCTTATGGTACTGTATCAATTTAATAATATGATCGCTACATACCCAGTCAGTTCAGAGCTCTGGCAGCATGGATGGTTAAACCATCTGTCTTTTGCCTCTGAAGCCCACTTAGTCGGTCATCCCTCCGCGTGTAATGCCTGTGATTCAATTCTGTTTTATTTGGACAGTTTCCATGCATTCAATCCCGAGAGGAAAACCTGGACCAAATCTATCTCAAAAGTAATAGGAGCCTTTACTCCAACATTTAAGCCTTAAAATTTGAAGGGAAGAAATGTAACACAAAGATAGACCATATGGGATTCTATAGTGGGTTTTTTTAGTGTGATACCGCTCCCAAAAATCTATCATTCTTCATAGACATTTTCCAAGTCTAGCCCTCGTTTTAAATATGATTCACTTTTCAAATGTTGGAACAAAGCCCCTTCTGCCATTTGCAAGTGGAAATATTTTCTCTCCCCACCTTTAAAAGCCCTTAGGGATTGTCGTACATGTGTGCTTATGTAATTTAAAATGTAGTCACCTTTAAATTTGCTTTGCAGCAAGTATTATTAATGGCCCATTTTAGCATGAGTCATATTAGCGAGGAGTGGGCAGACGTGAGGCATTTGAACAGGGAGCGGTTATCAGCGTATTTCTCAACAGCAATTCTGCCAGTCTGCAAGTTCTTCAGCACTGAGATTTTGAAGATGAAAGGGAACATTAAAGAGAACACGGGACACTTCAGTGCTGGCTCAACGACCCCTGACTTCTCTACCTATGTGGAAGGCAAGGCTATATTCCAGCCCTTTCAAATGAAGGGTTTTGGTTCAAAATCTTTGTTATTATACATTGCTTCATGTTAATCCAAGCATATTGCAAAAATGACCCCAATTCCAAGAACATAAAATAGTGGAAACTCTTAGCTGCCCGGAGAGCTAATACTGAGGAACTATTTCAGTAGCCTCGCCTTGGCCACATCTTCACAGTTCTCTACTTGTCAGGGAGGGGACTTCTGCATCACTACTGTTCATGTGGGTGGGTGTGGAGCAGGCCAGTCAGAACAGCGTGAGAGCTTGGCCCAGAAAACCACCGGGGGAGTTGCAATTATAGAACTAAATAAATAAATAAATAGGATGGCTCTCATTATAGTTAATCATTTTGCCCAAATACATAATATTGGGCAACCTGGAAATATACACACCTCCCTACACTGACCATCCTCGTAAGTTGACCTAATTTTCACAAACTAGACATATACCATTTGTACGTATCAGTACAGGAGGCCTAGTTCCTTATGTTGACCACCTCTGTATATTGACCCATTTGTTGCAGTCCTATGAGTGGTCAGCTTACAGAAGTCCTACTGTATTTCCAAAAATCATCAGTTTGAAATGATTCATGCAAGCACTCATTTAATAAATATTTCTTAGACACACCTTAGGTGCTGAAGACTGAGATGAATGAGACGTAGTCCTACAGATAACTCATGGCCCAGGAGAGAGAAGTCAGTGTGCAGAAAGTCAGGATACATTACATGAGTCCCTGGGGCTGTAAGAAATCACAGGGTTCACTCTCAACTTGGGGGCAAAAGCTCAGGCTCTGTGGACGAGGAGATGTATACAAACGAATTTGTAATTGCCTAGAGTTTGAGAAGTTACCTTTACTAGGTTTATATTCTATTAAAAATAATTGGCTCCTCATCAGTAATAAAAACGTCAAGGAAAAAAATTTATGAAGTTAACATAAATATTTGTGAGTTTATGACCACAAATAATTTAAACTTGTCAAAGTGCCTAAGACAGGTCTGATTACGTAGGAGGTAATGAATAGTGCTCAAGAAGTTGAGTCAGGAAGTGCTGTGGTAAGTTCATGAGAAACGCACAAGAAATGAGGCAGGGAAATATGATGCAGGTATGTAAGACATTACTGAAAAGAGAGAGAGAGTTAAGTGAACCCAGAATAACTAAGGCAAAGAAGCTGAGGGAATTCCTCAGGGACTCAGAGCCAATGCAGCTCTGACTCCAAGCTCACGGTCACGGGAGGCTCCATTGTCCTGCAGAACCTCCCTAAGGAAGTGATGTGCCCAGTCAGGTCATGACCGATGGCCCTTCTCACCCTCCGCTACTAGACCCTAAAGACAGGATCATTTCCATTTCCATGTCACCATGAACCCGACGTTGCCCTTTTGTATCTAGAAGTTTCCCTAACAAGACGCTTCAGCTTTCATGAGTTCTGCATCCGAGGTTGGTGTATTGTTGGTAAAAAGCAGACTTGTCCTTATTGCAAAGAGAAGGTTGATTTGAAGAGGATGATCAGTAATCCGTATCCTTTAAAAAGAAGTTACAAAATTTTATCTTAAAGGTTTCTAGGGATTTCCTTATTTGTGTGTGGTTACAGCAGAAAACTTTGTCTTCCCTAGCCAGCTATTTCAAAACGACTAGTGATCTCATTTCTCCTCTGTGCCTATATTACTATTCTGATTAGGAAGTTACATGCCTGCAAACATTCCACTCTTCATGCTCCATATTTTGCACATTAAGGGCTTTAGTGGAAATGTGATGGGACATTGCAAAAGATAGGCAAAACACATAGATGGGGGAGAACAATTGAGACGGATGGATGCACAGACAGATAAGTGGGTGACCTGGATGGGCAGTAAGTGGATAAATAGAAAAATTGGAATTGAAATTGTAAAAGCTCCACATGTGAACTAGGAAAAAAAAAAGTATTTTCAGGGTGTACCAAATTTTATTCCCAGAAATAAGTAGGCTTTTCCTCCCTGGGATTTTGGCTTTCTAAATCCCTTGCTAGGCCTCACCTCTTCTCCCAGTGATAACAATATTGAAAGGAAACAAAGACCTTAAGAGTTGATCAGGTTCTGATAGCAACTAGGATTTTCATAGACGTCTAGTATGCCCAGCAGAATAAACGCAAGTCTCATGAAGGTCATGGGCAGGTAAAGACCCCCATCCAGAGCTGATGAGAATTACTTAGTCCTCAAGCTCATTGTCCCAAGACCTTAAGGCATCTCTTTTAGGAAGGGTTGTGGGAATGAGATTAAAACTTATCCTCCCTGGGAGCAAAAGGGCACTGAGAGATTGGCACCAACCTGCCTCTCTTCACACGAGAGGTGACCCTTGCAGACTTTCTGAGTAACACGCACATTTTTACAGTGTTAAAGGAAACACCTTCCTCACTCCCTGTTCCCCTGCGATTCATGTTGGGTTTACAGCTGCCATAGCAACGCCCTGTCTCTGGGCCCTGCAAATCAGGAAGGGACTTTCGAGGAGGGCAGTAGAGAAGGAGGCAGTGCCAGCAGGCCGTGGAGTCTCAGGGCCAGGCCGTGGCCACAGAGACACCCACCACTCACACACGGCTGCAGGCTGAAGGTGTGCGATGCTCTCCCACCTCCCTGTTCATCCACTACCCCGGGACCCCCTTGTAATGGGAGGAGACCGAGTCATTTTGGTTAATAACTTGTAAGACTGCAGTACACAAACCTTTGTTAGAGTAATAACATCGGTGATATTATGTTCATAAATGTCACTTCAAATGGTTTAATTGACAAAAGGCATCTTTTTCATATAGTCTTGAGAAAATAAACTACTGAGCATCACATGTGCTCTTTTTATTGAGACTCAGTATAAGGAAAAGCTACATGTGAGAAAGCTATTAGGATGGCACCTGTGGCTCAGGAGTAGGGCGCCGGCTCCATATGCCGGAGGTGGCGGGTTCAAACCTAGCCCCGGCCAAAAACTGAAAGAGCTGCTATTTTGTTTGTAATATTGCTATCAGACATGCTATGTGTCAATTAAGCTCCCATAGCAGTATTTATCAAGTATGTCAAAGAAAGGTCTGTCTTACCTGGTGAATTGGTGTTGTTCCTTTTAATGTGCTTTTTTTTTTTTTTTTTGTAGAGACAGAGTCTCACTTTATCGCCCTCAGTAGAGTGCCGTGGCGTCACACAGTGGTGTTGTTCCTTTTAATATACCATGGGTTCCCTCTCATGTGCTAACTACAAGGATACCGAGTTCTAAGCTCTTCCTTAGGTAGAGCGGCTTCTCCTAGCCTTAGTTTTCCCAGATACTAATTCCCCTCTTCCTCCTGTTAGCATATGCCCTTGGTTTTTATTCTTGTGTTATAGTTTAGGATTTTATTGTAGAGCAGTTTCACATTATTTTTGGAAATTGGATGTGGTTTACATAACAATGATAACCATAATGCTATAAAAATCATAGAAAAGGCTTTCAATTGAGCACATAGAGTTAACAACAAAGGAAATACCCACTCATTACATTGTTTACTATGTTTGCAAATGATAATTATGAATCCTTATGCTACTTTTCTGGCTGTATAAAGAACAATCTCCTTAACTGAGATTTAGCTGGGAGCGCACACATATTTTATACGGACAGATCCTGGACTGGCTCCGTTATTTGGTGGCCTGGCAACCTGTGGTGATAGGAATAGTTCAAGGCATTAACTATTCACTAGGGCTGGAATAGTAAGGCAGACTTACCCCGGAAGCAATAGATTGCATGCCTGAAATATTATTAAATCCTTGGTCCTCTATTTAACATTGATTTTTTTTTAATTTTAGACATGATCCCGAGAGTTTATAAAACTAAATAAACTTTGGTGTCATACTTAAAGCCATTTGTCCTTGTGAAAAGAATTTGAAGAGCAACTGAGCAATGGTATGAACCAAGCACGTTTCTTATCTTTCCCATTGCAATCGTTTTCTACCCCATGCACGCGACACATTTGTTAGACCCCACTATGAATGGACAGTCCCCTCCAGTTTGATAATGATCTCATCCGTAAAGTGTTTCTCAGGTTTGTAAAGGACTTCTCACATGTGACACGTAGTCATAAATAATATCTTGTCATCAGTTCAACATCTTTAAAGAGGTAGGTAGAGGCTTGGCGCCTGTACCTCGATGGTTGGGGTGCCGGCCATATACATGGGCTGGCTGGTTCGAACCCGGCCCAGGCCTGCCAAACAACAACAACTGCAACAACAACAACAAAAAAAATAGCTGGGTGTTGTGGCAGGCACCTGTAGTCCCAGCTACTTAGGAGGCTGAGGCAAGAGAATCACTTAAGCCCAAGAATTTGATGTTGCTGTGAGTTGTGGCACCACGGTACTCTACTAAGGGTGACATAATAAGACTCTGTCTCAAAACAAAAAAAAGAGAGAGAGGTAGGTAGAGCTGTTGAGTCACCTGTGGGTAGAAGAAGATACTGTCTTTTCTCCTCTAGGTGCTTATTGCAGGTGGCAGCCTGGGCGCCACACCAGGTGCCACACCGTCTCACTGGGCTACTTTGGGTTTCCTGGAGCTGCCAAACACAGTCAGCATGACAAGGGCTGCACTAAAGAGGAAAGACTCACTCTCCTTTCATGCCCCCTGATTACCCAGACACGTACACACAGAGACGCACACGGCCGTGCGCAATCATCCTTCCGGTTCTCTGCTTTCATTTTCTTCATACCACTTAGCAGCACCTGAAATCATCATCATAAATTTGTTTATTGTCTTCCGTTCCATGAAGCCAAGGAATTTGATCTGTTGTTTTTCTTCCTATATCCCCAGCAATTTGAACACTGCCTGGCACATAACAGATATTTCAGAAATATTTACTGAAAGAATAAATTAACTTGGCAGAAGGGAACAAAATTAACCAAACAGGGAAGGCACACCAGAAAGATCACAAGAATGACATGTTGAACTCCCAAAATTAATCTTTTTAAAATGACTGTCATTTGTAAACAGCCATCACTGCATATATAGCACTAGAATCTTCTCAGCAGTACTGGAAGCATTACACTTGTATGAGGTAGAAAGGGAATGCCCTGATTATTTTCCTTGTCCAAGTATTGGCAGTGTACTTAATGCTCTTCACAGTTCCATCAAGATCTCTCACACTGACATTCCTGACGGTTGGAATTTTCCTTCTTTAGCCTGCTCAATGCTTCAGTGTTGTGATTAGTTCACTATCCAAATTTAATTCTAGAAGATTTAATTCTGGTTATTTCTCTACTCAGCAAACATCCCAATAATCGAATACTGATTACATAGTAGGCATGTCCAAGGGTCAAGGAGAAAAAACAAGAGTCCTTGGCTTATAGTCTATTGACAAATAAGACTTCACATTTGGGTAAACACTAACAAAAAATTGATTTTTCTTCCTTTTAAAAAAAAAAAGGACCCCTTAAACATCTCTGATGTATTTGCCACTTACCTTTTATGGACAGCTTCATGAGAGAAGCTTCTGGAAGCCTTTAGAAGTCTAGGCAAGTAAACCAATATCTATCTGCATGGCATTCAAAATGATCCTCAGAGTTCAGGAATATCAGATAATCACTAAACAATCTTAGATAAAAAAATGAAGATTCCATTTTCTTCATACAGTTTCAATATTTACAAATCCCTATTTTTTTCAAATCCCAATGGTGCATTCTCTCTCTCTTTTTTTTTTTTTTTTTAGAGACAGAGTCTCACCCTCTATAGAGTGCTCTTGCATCATAGCTCACAGCAACCTCAAACTTTTGAGCTCAAGTAATCCTCTTGCCTCAGTTTTTCATTTTTAGTAGAGACAGGGTCTCACTGTTGCTCAGGCTGGTCTCAAACTCATGAGCTCAAGCAATCCACCAGTCTGAGCCTCCCAGAGTGCTAGGATTATAGGCATGAGCCATAGCACTTGGCCACAAATCCCAATTTTATAAAGTAATATATATACATATATATATACACACACACACATATATATGTATCATGTATATGTGTGTATATACATGTACATATATATGTATATATATACATGGAAAAAAGACTGGAGGTTTTATAAACACTCCAAAGTTACCAGTAGTGATCCCAAGTTGATGGGCTAAAAACTGATCCTTACTTTCTCTTATTTGCTCTTATCTCTTTTCCAAAACTGCAATGGTAAACATATTTAATTGTTGTTTTTCTGGTTTTTTTTTTTTTTTTGAGACAGAGCCTCAAGCTGTCACCCTGGATAGAGTGCCGTGGCATCACAGCTCACAGCAACCTCTAATTCCTGGGCTCAAGCGAGTCTCCTGCCTCTGCCTCCCAAGTAGCTGGGACTCTAGGCGCCCGCAACAACGCCTGGCCATTTTTTGGTTGCAGCAGTCATTGTTGTTTGGCAGGACCAGGCTGGATTCAAACCTGCCAGCTCAGGTGTACGTGACTGACGCCTTAGCCCGCTGAGCCACAGGCACCGAGCCATATTTAATAATTGTAATGGGAAAACTAAATATTATTTTTAGGCCAAGCACAGTGGTTCATGCCTCTAATCCTAGCACTTTGGAAGGAAAAGACAGGAGGATCATTTGAGGCAGAAGTTGAAGACCAGCTCTGAGCAAGAGTGAGACCTCATGTCTACAAAAAAAAGAAAACTCCGCCAGACATGGTGGTGCGTGCCTGTAGTCCTAGCTACTTAGGAGGCTGAGACAGAAGGATCACTTGAGCCCAGGAGTTCAAAGTTGCAGTGAGCTGTGATGGTACCACTGCACTCTAGCCTTGGCAACAGAGTGGGATCCTGTCTCTTAAAAAGAAGAAAAAAAAAATTCTTGCTCGGCACCTGTGGCTCAACAGGCTAGGGCGCCAGCCACATACACCTGAGCTGGCGAGTTCGAATCCAGCCGGGCCTGCCAGGCAACAATGACAGCTGCAACCAAAAAATGACCGGGCGTTGTGGCGGGCGCCTGTAGTTCCAGCTGCTTGGGAGGCGGAGGCAGGAGACTCACTTGAGCCCAGAATTGGAGGTTGCGGTGAGTTGTGACGCCACAGCACTCTACCCAGGGCGACAGCTTGAGGCTCTGTCTCTAAATAAATAAATAAATAAATAATGGGGCAGCACCTGTGGCTCAAAGGAGTAGGGTGCAGGCCCCATATGCCAGAGGTGGCAGGTTCAAACCCAGCCCCGGCCAAAAAAAAAATTCTTGATTAAATACAGGTCTATATAGATTAAGTCAGTGTTAAATTTATCTGGGTCTCATGGTAATTAATATGGTGCTTAATGTAGGAAAAGAAGCAAAGCAGAAAGTCCATTATTTTGTTTGTTTTCTGTGACATCTCAAGTTTTCTTCTAAACTTGTCCATTTTTTTCTCCAGCTGGCTATTGTTTTCCGCCACAACACCCTTTTATAAAAGAGATACAGCCCTACTGAAGTTCCCCAAGGACTAAGGCTTGTTATGCACTTAATGAACTTATTTATATGGAGTATTTATCTGCAAATAGGCTCCCTTACATTCCTGCTAGTACCCATATGAAAAAAATATTCATTTCCGAGCCATAATATATAAGGGAATGAATCACTTCTTGGAAAGTAATAATAGCTGACATCCCCTACAAGCATCTCTCTCACCCCACACAGGCACCTGCAGGCCCCGTTCTCACAGGCTTGGTACTTTCACCCTCCTCACACCTCCAGGGGATGGCAACCAGTGAGCATGGCCTCAGTGGCTTACTCACATCTCTGTATTTTACTCTCAGTACCCTAGGACACAGAGACCACATCCCCTATGAGAGACAGAAGGACATTTGGGGGCACGTCAAGTGATCTGCCCAAGATTACACATCCACTAACCCAGGTCCTTCTGACTCCAGACCCAACTAACCACAGGAACCCAGTTCCGGTTTAGAATTGAGCTGAACCTAGAGAGATTCATGTAGTTCCCCGCGTACCAAGAAAGTCACATAGAATCAGTAAACAGCTCTCAGCAGAGAATCTTGCATCAAAATGGAACATGCAGCGTTGAGTCTAAATCATAAAAATTAATGTATAATAATATCAATGTTTAAAATACTGTGTATCAAACTACTTTGGAGTCATTACCAGGATCCTCTAGGTACATAGTTATTCAACAATCTATTTAGCTCACATGTACTTTTGTAATTTTCAGAAGAATAAAAATAGTGGCCTTTTTAGAATTAGAAACAAGACTTTTCAAAGAAGAAAAAAGCCACAAGAGGCAGGGGAAAGAGACGACAAACAGTAACCGAGAAGTGACAGACCCTAGCTCGAACCTGCCTGGTAGTTAAAGGCTGAGGAAGGTCAGCGTCAGGGCGCGGGAGGCCTCTTTTAAATTCTTCCCACCTGAGTATTTTATTTACCTTATGAGTTTCGCTTTCACAGGGAAACATAATTTACCGTCCCGTGTGTTACATACTCTCTCTCAAGTAAACATGGCTGGAGAAACCTATCAAATAGCCACTAATGCAGATCAGATGGAGTTCACGTGAAAATACGCGCTCTAGGTTGTGGCCTATACAGTTTTATGGGAACACACAGAACTTCTTTCTAGGAACAGCAACAAGTTTGGCTGAATGCCTCAAGTATTTTGCATTGTTGTTCTCGAGAACAGTCGCACAGGGAGGTGGCTGTTTGGGTGGGACAGAGGATGCCCTCTATAGCCACAGAACGGCATCTCAGCAGAAGGCTGGTTGAGTGGACACAGTCACTGGAATTTTCCATTCATTTGTGCTATTTACTAATGGGGTAAACTAACTACTACAGATTATAGCTGGCCCTCCATGCAGATTCCCCTCCATGGACTCAATTTTGATCCCCTCAATGGAATGAAAATATCCTTAAAAGAATCTTAAAATAATAAATAACAATACAATAAAAAAATACAAACTTTTAAAACCACAGTACAACAATTATTTGCATAGTATTTACATTGTATTAGGTTTTATAAGTCATCTAGAGATGCTTTAAAATATACAGGATGATACACATAGGTTATATGGAAATACGAGGATATATATACACATAAATATATATGCATATAAATGGGACTCAAACATTTGTGAACCGATTCTTTATATTCTTTTTTTTAGAGACAGAGTCTCACTTTATCACCCTCAGTAGAGTGCTGTGACGTCACAGCTCACAGCAACTTCCAACTTCTGGCTTAGGCGATTCTCTTGCCTCAGCCTCCTGAGTAGCTGGGACTACAGGTACTGGTCACAATGCCCAGCTATTTTTTGTTGTTGTTGTTGCAGTTTGGCCAGGGCCGGGTTTGAACTCGCCACCCTCAGTATATGGGGCTGACGCCCTACCCACTGAGCCATAGGCACTGCCCAGATTGTTTATACTCATGGGGGGAACCAACTTCTCCCAGATATTGAGGGAGGACTTTATTCAGATTATCAATAATGGATTTAGATCATGATTATCTCATAGAATAAAGAAAACCAAAACTATTTTTTTTAATCTGATTAAATTTTTATAAAACACCACTTGCAGATATAATTTGAATCGTTTTAGTATTAATAGTTTTAGTAAGCAAGTCCTCAAATGACAGTACATTCATGTGGTTTTTATATAATTGTGTCGGAAAGAATTTAGTTACAACTACTAATATAAAGACCCCAACTAGACCAAGACTGGCCTTTCACCCAGAAACCTAGGACTTTATTGCAGCTCTCAAGTTCAACCAAAACCCCCCCTGTAGAGCTTCATCCCCTGGCCACTCCAGATAGGTCTTGGTGTTCATTATCTTCCTCAGCTTACAGAAGCGCTGGGGGATGGCCTTTTTCTCAATGGGCTCTAAAAGAATGAGGATGGCCGCATCATTGTTCTCATCAAAGAAACGGAAATGGGAGAAATCCAGCTCATACTTGCACCACTCGCTCTTCACAAAGTTTTCAGAAAGCACAAAGACAGTTTTGTGGCTCTTTTCAATGGAGTCAATGATATTGTCAATGATCCACTTGCCGGGAATAAAGTCCCGCTTATGAAGACACAGCTTGAAGGGCGGGTTGAAATTCTCCAGCTCCTGGACCATAAGGTTCTCCACCCAGTAGGAATCCTGTTCACTGTAGGAAACGAACGCGTCGTAACAGATGTCCCTGTGGGGAGCTTTCCGGGGCTTCCTCTTGGCCTGGAGCCAAGCCCACATCATTTTCATGTACCACAGTCCATGGAAACGGTGGCACAGAACGCCCATGAGCAGGATCAACAGGAACAGGGCACAGCACGTGCCAGCCACGAGTGCTGCCCTATGGCATTCAGACACAGAGAGATGGACATCCAGAACCCGCTGGCCCCGCACTTGGAATGGAGAATCACACAGGTAGTTTTCCGACCAGTTAATCAAGACGTTGGCCAGTGCCTGCTGCTCCTGAGCGAAAGAGAGGAATTCACAGGAGCAAATGAAGTTGTTGCCACCAGCTTCCAAAGTCTTCAGCTTGTGAAAAGAATCCAGTTGTTCCTTAGAAAAAGTATTTATTGTATTGCTGCCTATGTTCAACACCAGTAACGCAGGTAAGAAGGCAGCGTCTGGTAGAGTCTTCAACTTATTTTTGGAAATATAAAGTTCTTGGAGTAGTGGCAAAGTCAAAGAAAATGAATTGAGGTCATTATTGCTGACATCTAGAATTTCCAGCGTCTGGGGAATGCAATTAGTTAAATCTTGTATTCGTGTGTGGGATAAGTTCAAATATTTCATCTTTTCTGGCCACTGACAAGTTTCAGGCATAAAACGAAAACTATTCTTACTGATATCCAGGTCACTCAGGTTTTTCAGAGTCAGCAAAGTCTCTGCAGTTTTATCTAATGATGTTAAATGATTTTGCCTTAAAAGTAAGGTTTGTAGAGAGGGCCAAGCATTCTCACAGGCTGAATTTTTCAAGTATTCTTCAACCATCAAATTTTCACTGAGATCCAAGTACTCTAATGATTTTAAATGCTGTGAAAGTAAACAAGGAACCAGAAAAACCTTACTGTTTTCCACTGTGATTCTTTTAACTCTTCCTGCAAGTGAATATAAAGAACTCAGATCATGAAATAAAAAAAACCGTGAAATTCGAAACTTTCGTATTATTAGCGTCTCTACTTTCCCTGGATCTTTAATGCTGTCTTCATCAGATGTACTAAAATCCCCCACTCCATCAAGGACACAGTCATCAAACTCTAAGCCCAACAATTCGGAAGCATAAGTCAGAAGTTTTAAAACCTGAAACAAACTTTTATCAGTGATTTTCACATTTCTACATGTAAACTTTTTAAGCAGTGGATTCGTTTCACTGATGGACAGTCCTGAAAATTGGAAGTCATACAAATCACTATCTCTCAGTTCCAAATATTCCACAGAACTTAAAACATCTGCAAAAATCTCCAGTAGTAACACAGGCCGCCTTAGATGAAGCAGGGTCAGATTCCTGATGCTCTTAATTGACCTCAGACTCTCTGGCTCATAACTCTGAAGAGCTGAAACATCGATCTCAAGTTCTTGAAGAAAGGTGAGTCCTGCAAAATCCTTTCTCTGAATCTTAGCGAAGGTGTCAGCATTTCCTACTCTCAAGGATTGTAAATTTGTGAGATGAGAAAAAAGAGACGTTTCCCCGAGTGTTTTATAAGGATTTCCCAGTAAGTTTAAGAATTTCAAGGAAGAGAGAGGCCTGAACCAGGAGGATGACAAATTCGATAAGTCATTATAGGATAAGTCCAAATGTTCCAGGCTGCCCAGAGAAAAGAAAGACTCTTCATCTATTGTATTAATTCCATTGGAAGTCAGTATCAGAGTCTTGAGGTTCACACATCTTTGCAGGTGGCTATTGCCAATATAGGTGATCTCATTGTTGGACAGGTTCAGGCTTTTCACTGCTTCTGTAAGCCCTGAGGGAATGGAGTTGAAAGACCTCCAGCTGCCATCACAGACACCAGCAAAGTCACATGATAGAGATGCCGGGCCAGAGGACCCTTCCTTGGAGAAGCTAATAACAGCCCCCAAAGCCCACACCATCCACAAAGCATGTGACATTGTCCAATGATCCAACCTACAAATAAAAGAGGCTCAAATGAGTGATTGTGACAGCATATCGTAATGGCATTTCTTGAGAAATCTTTTACGGGCGTAACATAAAAACAGAGGAAATAACAAGTGTATGCCACATATGAATGGGGATAAAAAACAAATTCCTGGCTCGGTGCCTGTGGCTGAACGGGCTAAGGCACCAGCCACGTACACCTGAGCTGGCGGGTTCGAATCCAGCCTGGGCCCACCAAACAACAATGACGGCTGTAACCAAAAAATGGCCGGGCGTTGTGGCGGGCCTCTGTAGTCCCAGCTACTCGGGAGGCAGAGGCAGGAGACTCGCTTGAGCTCAGGAATTGGAGGTTGCTGTGAGCTGTGATGCCACGGCACTCTGTCCAGGGTGACAGCTTGAGGCTATGTCTCAAAAAAAAAAAAAAAACAAATTCCCCAAGACATCTGTCAACACAAACACAGATATATGGCTACTGCACAGTGACCTGGGAATATACAGCAGGACTCAATAAACATGGGCTGAAAGAGTGAGTAAATGAATGAATGGAGAATGAACAAGCAAGCAGTTTAAAAAATGGGCTGGGTTTAACCATGTGGATTTACAAGCACCTTTTTCTGCGCTTTAAAATGTCTTATGTAGAAGCATGTCTTTCCCCTGCTGCGATGCCTTCGACTCACAGAGAGATCTCACAGAAAAAAAGAGCAGCTCTCACTGGATGAAGCTCCATGACTAGCACGTGCCTTGACCCTGCCTGTACTTACCACTAGCAGGCAGGCAGGATGCTGGAAACCCTGGACAGGGTAAGATGGTTTGCTGGGTTGAGGGACACTCAGAGCATCAGAGCCTTCTCTTCCCGCTAAGAAATAAGTGCAGCCAATGTTTTAATGTTGAAGAGTCTGGATGGGCTGTTCAGATGAATGGGGTGAAATAAAACTGTCTGCACCACACTGCTAGTTTAATTTCAACTATGAATCCAGCAGTCTTGTTTCTGAGCCCTATATCATTCTCTGGCTCTATTCAGCTGCCCCATTCCTTTGATCTGCAGGCCTTTGTCTGTATTTGCTCAGTGCACTAATGCTGCAAAAATTTTTTCAAAAGTATTTACCCTAGGCCAAGTGCAGTGGCTCACACCTATAATCCTAGCACTTTGGGAGGCCAAGGCAGGAGATTGCTTGAGCCCAGCCTGGGCAACAGAGCAAGATCTTGTCTCTACAAAAAATAAAGAAAATTAGCCGGGCATGGTGGTATATGCCTGTAGTCCCAACTAGTTGGAAGGCAGGATTCCTTGAGCCCAGGAGTTGTAAGCTATAGTGAGCTAGAATGATGCTACGACACTCTAGCCCAGGTGACAGGACAAGACCTTGTCTCAAAAAAAAAAAAAAAAAAAAAAAACATATATTTTTAAAATACATGTCAAAAATATATGTGTGTATATATACTCTTATACACTGTTGGTAGGACTGCAAACTAGTATAATCTCTGTGGAAAATAGTATGGAGAGACCTCAAAGAATTAAAAGTGGACCTACTATTTGCTCCAGCAATCCCACTACGAGGTATTTGCCCAAAGGCAAAAAGGACATCTTATAAAAAGAATTCTTTGGCCGGGCGTTGTGGCAGGTGCCTGTAGTCCCAGCTACTTGGGAGGCAGAGGCAAGAGACTCGCTTGAGCCCAGGAATTGGAGGTTGCTGTGAGCTGTGATGCCACAGCCCTCTATCCAGGGTAACAGCTTGAGGTTCTGTCTCAAAAAAAAAAAAAAAAAAGAATTCTTACACTAAACTGTTTATAGCAGCACAATTCATAATCACAGAGACGCGGAAATAACCCAAGAGCCCATCAATACATCAGTGGATAACTACTCTGCCATTAAAAAAAAAAATGGTAATCTACTATCATTTGTAACAACCTGGATGGAACTGGAGACCATTCTTCTAAGTCAGGTATTGCAAGAATGGAAAAATACCACATGGACTCAATACTAACCTGGAACTAATCCACAAACACTTATGTGCACATATGGAAGTAAAACTCAATAAAAATCAAGCAAGTGGGAGGGGATGTGCAAATTCACACCTAATGGGTACAGTGCACAGTATCTGGATAATGGGCACACTTGTAACTTTGACTCAATCTTTGCAAAGTAACCAAAACGTGTGAACCATAATATTCTGAACTAAAAAATAAAAATTTTATATATACATTTATTTATCCCTAAGAATAAAGCCTTTTATAGGTAAAACTAATTCCCCACATTCACAGAATCTAAGAAATTATGAAGGCCTAGGCTATTAAAGTCATAGAGAATTAAAACATAAACATGGGCCAGGTACAGTGGCTCATATGGAGGTAGCTCTCCAGGAGGACAAGGTGGGTGGATTGCTTGAGCTCAGGAGTTCGAGACCAGCCTGAACAAGAATGAGACCCTGTCTCTACTAAAAAAAGAAAAACTAGCTAGGCATAGTGGTGGGCACCTGTAGTCCCAGCTATTCTGGAGGCTGGAAAGTCCAAGATCAAGGCACCTGAGTGGTGTCTGGTAAGGGCTACTCTATGCTTCCACAACGGTGCCTTGTTGCTGTGTCTTTACATGGCACAAGGCAGGAGGGCAAGAGAGCAACAGTATATTCATCTCAAACCTTTTCATAAGGGTGTTAATTCCATAAATGAAGGCAGGGCCCTCATGACTTAACCATTTCCCAAGGCAGTACCTCTTAATACTGTTGCATTGGGGATTAAGTTTCAAAATGAATTTTAGAGGGGATATCATCTATTCTGGGCCCTCTGCATATTGTCATAAATTGCAGAATCAGCTTGTCAGTTTCAAAAACAAAACCTGTTGGAATTTTAATTGGCAATGCATTGACTCTGTAGATCAATTTGGGAATTATCTGACATCACTACAATACTGAACCTACCCATCCCTAAACATGATGTAGTTCTCCATTTATTTAAGTCTTCTTTAGTTTATCACAGTACTTTATGGTTTTTGCATAAAGTTCTTAAATATATTTTGTGAGATTTATTGTCTGGTATTTTATACTTTTGAAACGTTGACAATAATATTACATATTTATATGTGGCATATATATATATGTAGAAATTTAATTAAATTTTATATATTGACCATGCCTCCTAAAGTGTTGGGATTATAGATATGAACCCTGCCTGGACCAGATGTACAATTTGAACAAGTAGTTGCACTTGAAATATCAGTGAAATCTGTCACAGGATGAACTAGAAGATCTTTAAGATCATATAGGATTTAGGTTTAACATGACATATTCAGCATTTAGTTAAAATTTCCTACAGAAGCTATCAAGTTTGAAATCCAACCCCAAAGCTATCTTGTTATGCATAAACAGAAAGATGGCACAGAAAAAAGAGGAAAAGAAAAAAAGGTCATGATGACAGGAAGAGAAATCTTGGCTGGGTGTGGTGGCTCCCTCCTGTAATCCTAGCACATTGGGAGGCAGAAGCAGGAAGATCACTAGAGGCCAGGAGTTCAAGATCAGCCTGGACAACATGGTGAGATCCTGTCTCTTCAAAAAAATTAAAAATTAGCCGAGCATGGTGTCATGTGCCTGTAGTCACAGCTACTCTGGAGGCTGAAGCAGGAGATCACTTGAGCCTAGCAAATAATTCATGTGATCTTAGAAAAGCTATCTATCCATACGGCTAGGAGAGCGGTTCTCAACCTGTGGGTGGCGACCCCTTTGGACTGTATTAAAAGTTCGCGGCATTAGGAAGGTTGAGAGCCACTGATCTAGGATGTCATCTGCTTCTGTGAATAACCTTTTGGGTCAGTTTTACCTTGAGGTCTCCCACAGATATCCAATCTGGACAGTCTTGAGGGGTGCTCCTACAGTGACAGATGTAGACCCAAGACTGGAAGTTCTGAAGTTTTGCTACAGGGTTATGGTCCCTTCTAACTTCAGTCCTTCTCTGCTGTCATTTATGGAAGACCCAATCTCTAGGTTCTAGATCATGAAAAGTTTGGTTGTCCTCAGCTGGTGAATTACCTTTGACCTGGTGAAAATACAATTTGGCATAATGCATTAAAGCCTTGCAATATTTAGTCATGTCAGTGTTGATAAGAACCAGAGATACATGAGGTTCTATTAGGGGCATAGGTTTTCCAGTGATTCTTTCTTAATTTGTGTTTTCCAGTAAGGGTGGATCAGGTGGCCATGAAGTTAACTTCACCAATTTCACTTTTTAAATTACTGGCCAGGTGTGGTATAATCCTAGCACTCTGGTAGGCCAAGGCAAGGAGGATTAGAGGTTTGCCTGAGCGTAGGAGTTCAAGACCAGACTGAACAAGAGCAAGACCCCCCATCTCTACTAAAAATGGAAAAACAAGCTGGGTGTTGTGGCAGGTATCTGTAGTCCCAGCTACTTGGGAGACTGAGGCAAGAGGACTGCTCAAGCCCAAGAATTTGAGGTTGCTGTGAGCTATAACACCACAGCACTCTAACCAGGGGAACAGAGTGAGATTCTCTCTCAAAAAAACAAAAATTAATTCCCATTTGTCCTTTCTATCTTCCCAGAAGATTAAAAGGGACAATGGTAATGCTATTGTGTTTGTAATATCTTATTTAACTGTTTTAAACTCTTTTATGATTTGTCTTCAAACTGTTTTAGAAATTTTCTATCACTGGAGATTTCTCCAAGAATGCTCCATAAAGGAAACACATTTTCTGATGACCAGTTAGCTACCATTACAGCATCAGTCTCCCTACATGAGAAAACTATATCCAACCAGAGAATATACAGACTATTATAGGAACATTTTGATATCCCATTCAGAGTGGCAAATGAATAAACTCCATTCAAAAATGGTCCAGTGATAATAGAAATATGTCACCTCAAGTTTTTATTGTCTTATAAGAATTATGGGTTTAACAAACCAAAAGCTGATTATAAATAATTTTATCAATTTTACAATAGTCACCACAGCAATATTTTTCATTATTTTCTTTTAACTATTCCATGAGTTATAGAGTACAGTAGAGTCTTCTCCTCCTCCTCCTCCTCCCTCTCCTTCTTCTTCTTCTCCCAGAGTCCCACACTGTTGCCCAGGCTAGAATGTAGTGGCATCAACCTAGTTCCCAGAAACCTCAAATTCCTGGGTTCAAATTATCCTCCTGCCTCAGCCTCCCAAGTAACTGGGACTACAGGTGCCCTCCACATCACTGGCTTATTTTTCTATTTTTAGTAGAGACAGGGTCTGGCATTCCACAAGCTGGTCTCCAACTTCTGAGCTCAAGCCATCCTCCTTCCTTGGCCTCCCAGAAGGCTAGGATTTACAAGCATAAGCAACCATGCCCAGCCTTAATGCTCAATTTTTTAAAAATATATTAATAATTCCCTTCGAATCTTAGCTAGACCAATCACACATGAAACTCCTTTCCCAAGATTCCACAACTTTCTTATATCCATCCAGATTCTGTCCTCTTCTTTCTTTTTACAAAAGAACTAGTCCCTCTACTTTGAAGCAACTTTTACTTTTTCCCTTAACAAAATAAAACATAACTTCATACCTTATATGTTTTCTTGCCAAAAACACAACTTACTTCTTTGCATACTTGCATATGAAGTTGTTTTCTTTATTCTTTCTGGTAATTTTAGCTAGGCATATGAACTGGAATTCCTAATTCCTAGTAACTTTAATTCCCAGTGAAAGTTAGAAAGTAAGCTACCATGAACTGTTGTGCCGGCATCACGCAGATTGACAAATCTATGATTCATAATTTCTAGAAGCATGTGCTATCTGGTAGTACAGTTCTTCAATGTGACACAAAACATGTTTACCAGCAGATACAACTATCTTAATCTTTCTGTAATAGGAGACTATAGAAGCAAAATTTTATCGCTATCCGCTTGGGGTTCTCGACTAGGACTGAAATTAAATTGTTTTCTGCAATGAGGAGGTCTTCTTGGTTCCTAAAGCTGTTATAGCTGTAAAGACATGTGCCTTTTTGTCTTAAGTAAGGGGTTTTTCTTCTGTGACCACTGTAATTCTAACGTATCTTTGGCAAAGTTTGCCTATTTTTCTAGAAAAGCACAGGTTCTCCGTCCATAGTTCTTATACATACAATTGATAAGAGTTCCAGATGGAGGAGTTGTAGCCCAGACTTCTAGTAACTTTGTAGGAGGCCTCCTATGAACCCACAACTCTATCTTCTAGTAACCTTATAGGAGGCCCCTATGACCAATTCTGATTCAATTTCTTTTTTCTTTTTTTAAAGACAGAGTCTCACTTTGTTGCCCTCGGTAGAGTGCCATGGCATCACAGCTAACAGCAACCTCCATCTCTTGAGCTTAGGTGATTTTCTTGCCTCAGCTTCCCAAGTAGCTGGGACCACAGGCACCCACCACAATGCCCAGCTATTAGTTGTTGCAGTTTGGCCGGGGCCAGATTTGAACCCGCCACCCTCAGTATAGAGGGCCAGCGCCCTACTCACTGAGTCACAGGCACCACCCTCTGATTCAATTTCTTTATCAGATCAAATCTACTTCTGGACACAATGTAGTAAAATAATTGCTCAAATAAAGTCAGAGAACTCAAAACGCAAATTCACAGGACCAGATCTGAGAGGGAACTCACCCACCACCTCCAGCTGCAGGAAGAAGGCCGTGGGCACAATAGGCCCAGCAAGCCCCTTCGCTTGGTCACTTGGTGTTCCTGAGGGTCACTGAAAGTCTCCTTTGGATCCCACTTCTGACATCAAAAACTATTAAAAGGAAAAGTTTCAGACAAATTAAATTTGACAGAGTTTATCTGAGCAAAGAACCATTCATGAAGCAAGCAGCCCTCAAGCAAAAGCGGTTCAGAAAGCTCCACCCAGCAGTAGGAACAGTGAACTTTTATAGGCCATAGAAGCATAGTGATTAGCCAAAGCTAGGTGTCTGTCTTATTTGGGCATGGTTTGATCAGTTGGGTGCTTGTGATTGGCTATTTCTGATTGGCTGAAATCCAGCTATTAGTTTCCAAAAAAAAGTATTCCTACATTAGGCTTCTGGATTTTTCATATATTAAGTTAAATTGCAGTTTATTATGTAAGAACTAAAATTAGGGAGACAGCCTCAGGTTAATGGCTTCCTGGTTATTGAACTTAACAAAAGACAGGTTCTCCTTTTTTAAAGTTTAGCTATTTGTGCCTGCTTTTTTTCTTATTGTCTTGCCAGAAGTGTGCCATTTTTATTAACATTTTCAGGAAACCAACTTCTCACTTTATAGATGCTCTATTTTCTATTTCATTCATTTCTAATCTTATATTACAATTTCCTTTTTTCTGCTTTTTCAGGATTTACTTTACTGTTCTTTTTATAAATTCTTGAGGTTTTTGCCTGCTTATTAATTTTCAGCTATTCTTATCCCCCCCAAATGCACTTAAGATTTAAATTTTCAGCTCGGTGCCTGTGACTCAACGGGCTAAGGTGCCAGCCACGTACACCTGAGCTGACGGGTTCTAATCCAGCCCGGGCCCACCAAACAACAATGACAACTCAACCAAAAAACAAACAAACAAAAAAAAAGATTTAAATTTTCATCTAAGCACTATTTTAGCTGCTTCTAACAAGTTTTTATATGTAATTTTTTATGATTCATTAAAAATTATTTTCTAATTTCCATTTTGATTCTATGCTATAGGAGGTTATTAGGAAATGTATTTATTAATTTTCAAATATATGAGAATTTTTTATTTTTGTCTTTTTCTACCTTAATAGCATTATGGTCATAAAACATATTCTGTATAATTTAAATCCTCTAAAATGTGTTGCAGTTTATTCTATGATCCAGTGTTGGGTCAGATTTTGAGTATGTTCTGTGATTTCAGCATCTGTGGCAAGCAGCACAGGTCTATTAAGTCAACTATATTAATTGTGTTGTTCCCATTTGCTTTATCCTTACTGATCGTTTGTCTGCCTTTTTCCATGATGCTAAAAGAGAGGTATGATAACAACTTCCCACTCTGTGGATTTATCTGTGCCTCTACAGTTCTGCCATTTTGGTTCTGTTTTTTTTCTTTCCATTTTCTATTTTTTTTTAAAGACTGAGCCTCACTCCCTCATCCTGGGTAGAGTGCTGTGGTAGCTCACAGCATGACACAATTCTTTTGGGATTGAGCAATCCTCCTGCCCCACCCTCCCAAGTAACTGGGACTCTAGGTGTTGTACCATCACACCCGGCATAGTTTTTCTATTTTTCGTAGAGGTGGGATCTCGCTCTTGTTCAGGCTGGTCTTCAACTCCTGAGCTCAAGCAGTCCACCTGTGTCCGCCTCCCAGAGTGCTAGGAAACAGCCACCACATTGGGACCTCATTTTCTTATTTTTTATGTCAGAGTATAGTGCTTATAAATTCAGAATTTTTATCTCTTCTCAGTGAAATGTTTATCCTAGCAAAATATTTCTCTTTTACCTATAATAATGACCTTTTTTGCTTTAAAGTCTATTTTGTCTGGTATCGCTATAACTACAAAGCTTTCTTTTGATAAGTGGCTGCAATCTGTTCAGTTTGACCTTTTAGTTTCCATAAGACAGGTGTCTCTTGGCTCAGCCTCTAACCCTAGGACTATAGGAGGCTGAATCTGGTGGATCTCCTGAGTTCAGGAATTAGAGACCAACCTGAGCAAGAGCAAGACCCTGTCATTACTAAAAATAACAGAACGATTGCCACGCTTTTTGGAGGGTGCTGTAGTTTAAGCTACTCAGGAGGCTGAGGCAAGGGACTTCATTGGTCAACCCCAAGAGTTTGAGGTTGTTGTCAACTATGACTCCACGGCACTCTACCCAGGGTGACAGAGTGAGACTCTGTCTCCAAAAAACCAAAATAGATACATATATGTATATATGTTTGTGTTGTGTGTGTGTGTCTCCTGTAAATAGTACAACACACACACACACACACACACACATATATATATACCTCCTTCCTGTAAATAACACAGGCTTGTTGGGTTTTTAAAGTTGTACTTTTGCTATGACTTGAATGTTTGACCCAAAATTTGAGTTGGCAACTTAACCTCCAATGTAACAGTGTTGAGAGGTGGGATCTTTAAGAGGTGATTAAATCATGAGGCTCTGCCCTCCTGAATGAGTTACTATTGTTATCATAAAAGTGGGCTCATTATGGGAATATTATAAAACTTCTACCCTCTTTCTCTTGCCATATGATGCCTTCCATCAGGTTACTACCTAGTAAGGAACCAAGAAGGCCCTCACCAACCTCTCTGTCTTGGGCTTTTCAGCCTCCAGAACCATGAGCCAATAAATTTCTGTTCTTTATAAACTACCCAGTCTCAGGAATTTTGTTAGAACAGCACAAAATGGACTAAGATAGTTCTTGTCCCACCTGTTTTACGTTCTATTGTTTCTCCTTTCTTGCCTTCTTTTAAATTTAGGGGTATTTTTTGCCATTGTATTTTTTCCTCTACTAGTTTATTTAGAAATAAAATAGTACAAATAACTAACTGATAGCTTAGAACCTTTCAAAATATGCTGCCAACTTCTGGCAATTTTTGTAAAATAAGTACATTATAAAAGCCTTAAAGATGCAATTGTTCTTTGTTTGGAATAGAAAGAAACTTTAAAATGTTGGTGAATAAGTCATTTTCCTGGTTAAAAAAAAAAAAAAAAACAGAGTCAAGACCTTCATCTCAGCAATCTCTCTCCTTCACCCTACCTCACCCCCGGGGAAAAAAAATTTCCCTGGCTTGCACTTAAATTCTAAACTCCAGTTCTCATTTACATAAGTTAAAAGGATTAAATTGTAAAGGGAACTTCAGAGCCTCAGCGCATTCCTATTAAGAACTCCCCTCAGCCTGAACGCTCTTAAGTTGTTTTCTAGAGCCCTGACTCGCACATTCTGAGAATGAAGAAACACTGGGTGAACCCACCCAGGTGCACAGGCCAGATCCCGGGTGAGGAGCGAGCTTCCGCGCCAGACCCTGAGGATGGCACCTTTCCCACTCTGAGCCTCGGTAGGCGAAACCCAACGCTTCGACGCTCAGTCCTGGCAGTCACCAGGGAGCCCGGAGGGAACCCCCTCGTGGCCCCCGACCCCAGATGCCCGCGGTCAACTTCACGGGGAAGTTGCAAGCCAAGCTGGACGGGCGGCCCTGGGGGTCGCCGCGGGGCGGGGGCGCGGAGGGGGGCGGCTGGACGTCCCCGAGACCCGCGCCCGCTGCCCGGAGCCCAGCGGAGCCTCCACGCCGCCACCCCCGGCGGCCAGCCCGGCTGGAGGCGCTCGCCCCGCCAAGGCTCGAAGGCACCCGACCTGCAGGGTCCCGACCTCTGGTTCTACCGGACTGGGGCGGCCCTTGCCTGTCCATGTGGCTCCTGCTTCTCCCGAAGGCCGGCGGGTGCTGTCACGGGCACATCAGCGTCCGGGCGGTGACCTCCGCGCCACTCCCGCCTGGACCTGAGCCACACGCGGTGCGGAGACGGCGCCGGCGAGAAGGAGCCGACGTAGCCGAGCAGAGCCGCCGGCAGCCGCCCGGCCGGGCTTCCTGCAGCCTCTGAGCCGGCCCGGCAGGCTCTGGGAAGTGAGCGAAGGGAAAGTGCGCGCGGCCGGGCCCCCACCTTTTGGGGTGTAGGAACCGCCCCTTCACCGCGGGCACGACTCGGCGCGGGGGCGGGGGCGGGGCGGGGAGGTGAGGGCCACGCGGTGCCAGCGTCTGCTTGCCAGTGGGCAGCGGCCCGCGGCCTGCTGTGGCCATCCCTCCGCAGGCTCTGTTAAGCTACTGTGACCGCGCTCGAGGCTGTGGCCGGCTGACAGCGGATCTTGCCCTGCCCGCTGCTCCCTCCTGGGGTCACATCAGAAAAGGGAGCTGGGGGCTTGATGGTGCTTGCAGGGCAGAGGAAGGAGAGCTGAGGCGCTGGAGGGGCCTCACTCCGGCCCGCACCCTCCCAGGGTTTTCCACAGCAGAGAAGTAGATTTGGCAACTGAAGAGAACTAAGTGCCCGAATAGTGTATTCTCTTGAAACTTGGGGCATCCAAAAGCTGGCATCATACAGAAACTGAAGGTGAAAGAATGGAGAAAGATAGTCAGCGCAAGTGGAACTTGAAAAGAGTTAGATTAAAGAAAAGAGCTACAGGCTGGGCGCCTGTGGCTCAACAGGCTAAGGCACCAGCCACGTACACCTGAGCTGCGGGTTCGAATCCAGCCCGGGCCCACCAAGCAACAATGACGCTGCAACCAAAAAATGGCCGGGCGTCGTGGCGGGCACCTGTAGTCCCAGCTACTTGGGAAGCAGAGGCAGGAGACTCGTTTAAGCCCAGGAACTGGAGGTTGCTGTGAGCTGTGACGCCACAGCTCTCTATCCAGGGTGACAGCTTGAGGCTCTGTCTCAGAAAAAGAGCTACAACTCAAAAATTGTAAAAAGGGACAAAACCAGTCACTATATAAAGGAATCAATTCAGCAAGGGGCCATAGCAATTATAAATATCTGTACACTCAACAGCCAAGCACCCATATATAAAACAAACATTAAGGGATGTAAAGGTTGAGACAGACTGCAAAAGAACAGAGTCAAGACCTTCATCTCAGCAATCTCTCTCTCCTTCACCCTACCTCATCCCCAGAAAAAAATTTTCCCTGGCTTGCACCTAAATTCTAAACACCAGTTCTCATTTACATAAATTAAAGGATTAAATTGTAAAGGGAACTTCAGATCTACATGTAGATCAAAAGCTTAGACAACCAAGGCAAAAATAGATAGGTGGGATGACATCAAGCTAAAATCTTTTGTACAGCGAAGGGACACAGTTAACAAAGTGAAGAGACAGCTACATATGGGAGAAAATATTTGTAAACTATCCATCTGACAAGGGATTTATAACCAGAACATACAAAGAGCTCAGAAAACTCAATAGCAAAAAAAAAATAATAATCTGATTTTAAAATGAGCAAAAGATTTGTACAGACATTTCCAAAAGTAGACATATATATAAATGACCAACAAGTCTATGAAGAAAGGCTCAACATCACAAATTATCAGAGAAATGCAACTCAAAACCACAATGAGATACCATCTCACCCCAGTTAGAATGGTTTTTATCAAAAAGACAAGGGATAAGAGATGCTAGCGAGGATGTAGGAAAAGGGGAACCACATCCATATGATGAGTTTTTGCATTATGGAAAATAGTATGGAAGTTAAAAATAAAATAAAATAAAGATACAATGGGCATGGCAGCTCATGCCTATAATCCCAGAACTGGGGAGACCAAGGAAGGAGGATCACTTGAGGCCAGAAGTTGAGGACCAACCTGGGCAACATAATGAGACCCCATTTCTACAAAAATAGAAAAATTAGCCAGGCTTGGTGGCTTCTGCCACTAGTCCCAACTCATTGGGAGGCTGGGGCAGGAGCATCACTTGAGCCCAGGAGTTCAGGGTTACAGTAAGCTAGGATCAGACCACTACATTCCAGCCTGGGCAACAAAGCAATAGCCTGTCTCACAAAAACAAAATGAAACATAAAAAAAAAAAACTAGAACTACCATGTGATCTTCTAGCAATTTCACTATTGAGCATATAGCCAAAAAGAAAGAAGTCAGGATAATGAAGAGATAGCTATGCTCCCATGTTTACTGCAACACTATTGCAATATCCAAAATATGGAATCAATCTTAGTGTCGATCAACAAATGAACAGATAAAGAAAATATGACATATGTTCACAGTGGAATAATATTCAGCCATAAAAAAGAATGAAACTCTCTCATTTCAGCAACATGGATAGAACTGGAGGTCATTAGATTAAATGAAATAAGCCAAGCACAGAAAGACAAATGTGCCTGTTCTCACTCATATGTAGGAGCTAAAAAAAGTGGATCTCATGGAAGTAGAAAGTAGAATGATATTTTAAGTTAGACTACTGAGATACTTAAAGAGGATATCAAATATATAACATTTATAAATGCAATTGAAAATATGTCAAAGTTTAATTAGCTAAATTTGTAAATAGAACAAAAAATTTGCCAAAGCCCCTTTTAAAACTATTTTTAAATTTGGTACATTTATAAATAGCAAGTCAATTTAAAAGCTTAAGGAAGGACAGGTTTTAAAATGTATCAATTTAGTAATTCAGATATGAAATCATACAGGCAAAGCAAACTTCTGAATTTGTTCTTCTGCAGACAAAAATTTTCAAGAACATTTTAAAAACAGCCAACACTGACAAGATTAAATGTCAGTCCCCACCCCCCCAAAAATTCACTAAGTCCTTTCTTCCTCCCCTGTTAATTGCTTCCCTTCCTGTTCTTCCCATCGCCACCCTTTCCTCTGGCCTGACGCAATCAGGGCTATGCCTGCCAGTCTACTCGTGTCCTGGTGACGTTCTCTCTGCCCTTCCCTCAGCTGTTGTCTCTGTGAGCTTTCAACCACTTGGGCAAATATGATTGTGTATACTTTATTTACCATTTGACAGTTCTAGCCCACTTGGACTACTAAGAGATGATCTGTGCTATTGATAAATTGTAGTTTATGTGATGAGGTTAAATCTACTTTCTCCTGGTGTTTCCTGGTGTCCCCCGGGAGCGTCACCAGATCTGGGGACGCCTCTGATCAAGTGCAGAAATCGCTGACTGTTACTTCCACAATATATTGTAAAACACCAGTTCCCCTAAGGCCCTGGGCTCTTGCCATTTATCCATACTGTCCTTATGTCTTCCTACTTCTGTCACCACCTGCTCACCTCCTAGTTACTTCCTCTCACTTTTGGAAGATCCTGGCACCTGCTCATAGTCGCCTTCTTTCCCAGATCTTCCATGAGTCCAAGTGGATTCTGCACCACCAAACACGACCTGCCTAACACCACGGCCTCTCAGTTCCTTTATCTCCTCCTCTGCAAGCATCTTCTCCTCTCTACCACTTTATTACTTACAGTTGTTCACCTTCACAATGACTCATTCAAAGCTCCTGCATCTTAATCAGAGTCCACTGATCCCTCCTCTTTTCCAAATCCATTTGTCATCTCTTTTCTTCTCAGGGAAACACTGGGCACAAGCTGGAGCTCCCAACAGGAGGACCAGCAGAGCTCTAGGTTCCCACTCTCCATTGTAAGGAGAGTCATACCTGGCCCCCAAACTTCTAGTTGCACCAGGAGAGGGAGGGGGAAGAGAATAGCTTGGGTGTAGCTACCAGTTTGTCTGTACATGAAGGCCAGCTGCTCAGCGTGCTGGGAGTCAGCTTCTCCAGGGAAGTTCGGATAGTGCACAGCCCTACTTACCGGCTTTCCAAAGAGCTCCCAGACTTAGAATTGCCCTAACACTCTTACCAAAACCAGAGGCTTTCTTTTCAGAGGTGTTGCCAAGCATGAGGCTGAAGGAGAGGGCTTCACCTCATCCCAATCTCCTTAGATCTTCTCTGTTCTTTGATATGAACAACTGGTGTCTTCTCAATATAATTAATGTGAAATACTATAAAAAATGTTTCAAGCCTGCCTGGCTCCAATCAAATTGCCACTTCTGAACCTCTACCAAATAGAAAGTTGGAGCCACCACAGTTACTTTTCCTTATGTCCCTATTTCTCCTATGTAACAAACCATCAAACCTGAAAAAACCCAGCAGCCTCTTTCTTAGAGGAGACCAAGCACTAACCATAGAGAACTCCATAGAAATCCCTTCAGCTTCCCTCTCCTGAACTCCTACTCATACCCATCCTCCATCCTCCTGCCACAATAGAAGAGAGCTTTGAGTATGATCACGGCCCCCCGTCCAATCTAGATGTTATCCAGATGCACCACATACAGTCCCTTCTCTTTCTTCTATGCCTCACCACACTACCTCAACCAGATCACCCCCAGCAATATTTACATATACTCAAGTGTCTTCTAAATTTATTTAAGAAAACAAGCTATAACAAGAACAACATAACATTTCATCTTCAAGCTCCTCCCTCTCTCTCTCCTGAGTAGCCCCACTCCTCTAAAGAGTTCTTGAGGAGGGGGCAGAGCAAGATAGAGGACTAAAAGGACCATTCAGCTGAGCTCTCCTAGGACAACTGGGGAAAAAGAGACAACTCTCTTACCTGGCTTGGTGACCCTACCCAGAGGGATACCTGGCTTGGTGACCCTACCCAGAGGGATAGCTCAGGGAGCACAGCGAGAACGTGGTAAGCTGGATGTAGCTATGATCTGGAGCAGTGGAAATCTGATGAATTAAGCAAGTTATTGCAAATAGCTGGGATCAGCTGGCTGCCCAGAGAGGCCCCAAGATGGGAAGAAGCCTTTCCGGAGTTTTCAATTGTTAGGGGAAGCTGCACATTGAGTGGAAAGCTTGTAAGAGTGGGCAGACCTGAACAGTACACAGCAATGAAATTTGAATGCTATTTGGAGTGAATTTGCCATAGGTTTGGCAGCTGGTGAAGCAGCTGGGGGCTGCCATGTGGGAAGATCATAAGAAAGTCTTAGCAGTGGCCTAAAGGACTGCAGTATTAATTCCACCTGCCAGAATCAGAACTCCACTCTTGGTACAGGCTAAGGACTCCCATACCCCAGGGGAACTGGAGTCAGGAAGCACTGAGAGACCTGCCCCTGAAGGATTATTGTGAGCTTTAAGATCCCAATCCCACAGGGTCTGAATGCTGAGGAAACAATCAGGCAATCACCAAAGGCAACTAAGTTTAGAATAAGGACCACAGAGGTTGCTGGCTGTGCTCCCTGTCTCCTAAAACAAAACAAAACAAAAACACAGTGCCACTTGGTGTCCTGGCAACATATTGCAACATACTGTCATCAAGAGCAAGGACTTCTGTTTGAAGCAAAGGAGGCAGTGAGAGGGAAAAAGGAGGCCAAGGAGGCAAGCAAGGAGAAAGAACACATGAGGAGGAACCAACAGAAAAATTGGAGCAACATGAAAAACCAAAACAGAGGAACTCCCCCAAGGGATCATGAGGCAGCTACTGCAGAAGACTCCACCTATAAAGAATTAATGGACTTAACAGAAAGGGAATTTAAAATATGGATGATAAAGACAATAAGAGGAATGGACAAGAAAATGGAAAGACAGAACCAAAAGTCAGACAAGTGATATGTAGAATACAGAAAGGATATTGCAGAGCTTAAGGAAATGAAAAGGGTGATCAAGGAATGTAACAAAGGTTAGAACATGGAGAAGAAAGAACAGCAGAGCTAAAGGATAAAGTTTTTGTGATAACCCAGGTAGTTAAAGAGGCAGTAAAGAAGAGACAGAAACCAGAACAGGCACTTAAAGAACTACAGGACTCCATGAAGCATTCAAATATATGAATAATAGGGATTCCTAAAGGGGAAGATTGTCCCAAAGGAATAGAAGCTCTACTGGAGACAATCATAAAAAAAAACTTCCCAACTTTTACTAAAGACTCTGACACACTCCTTTCAGATAGATATCGAACCCTGGGTTATCTCAACTCAGAGAGCCTCCCCAAGACACATTATAATGAACCTGTCCAAAGTCAAGATGAAAGGATAAAAGAAAAAATTCTGCAAGCAGCCTGGAGTAAGTGCCAACTGACCTACAGAGGCAGAGCCATTAGGACGACAGCAGATTTTTCAACTGCAACCTCCCAATCCAGAAGAGCATAGTCATTCACCTTCAGCATTCTTTTTGTTTATTTGTTTGTTTTTGAGACAGAGTCTCAAGCTGTCACCCTGGGTAGAATGCCATGGTGTCACAGCTCACAGCAACTTCAAACTCTTGGCCTCAAGTTATTCTCTTGCCTCAGCCTCCCAAGTAATTGGGACTACAGGCACCTGCCACAATGCTTGGCTATTTTTTTGTTGTTGTTGCTATTGTCATTGTTGTTTTTTAGTTGGCCCCAGGACAGGTTTGAACCTGCCAGCCTCAGGGTATGTGGCCGGCACCATACCCACTGAGATATGGGTGCCACTCACCTTCAGCGTTCTTAAACAAAACAATTTCCAACCCAGAATCTTGTATCCTGCTAAACTAGCCTTCAAAATTAATGAAGAAATCAAATCTTTTGTGGCTATACAAGCACTGAGGAAATTCACCACAAGACCAGCTCTACAGGAAATATTTAACCTATTCTCAACACTGATTACCACAATGGGCCACCAGCAAAGTAAACACTCAGAAGCAAAAGGTCAGAACTTAGATTCCACCATGACACAAAGGATAAAACCACACAATGGACATTCACAAAACAAGATGGCTAGAACTCCATCATACTTACCAATTCTCTCAATAAATGTCAATGGATTTAATTCACTACTGAAGAGGCAAAGACTGGCTGATTGGATAAAAAAACACAAGCCATGCATATGCTGTCTCCACTAGACAAACCTAGCCTTGAAGGACAAATCAAGACTCAGGGTTAAGAGAAAACACTATTTCAAGCAAATGAAAATCAGAAGAAAGGAGAGGTTGCGATCTTATTTTCAGATTCAAGCAGATTTAAAACAACTAAAGTGAAGAAAGACAAAGATGGACACTTTATACTGGTCAAAGGAACAATATAACAAGACATTTCAATTTTAAATATTTATGCACTCAACTTAAATGCTCCCAGATTTATGAAACAGACCTTGATGATATCCCAGAACACCATGATATCTGGGGACTTTAACACCCCTCTGATAGAGCAAATAAGCAAATAACTTGATCCTTCTAGGCTGGATCCTCACGCTGGCATTTGAGATCCAGCTCTTAAAAAAGGAGAGAGAGAGAGAGAAATTTATCATATTACATGCCTATATTCAAAAAACAGAATGAGAGCACCTCAACACACTCATGAACCATCTTATGGAATTAGAAAAAGAAAAATAATCCAATCCCAAACCCAGCAGAAGAAAAGAAATAACCAAATTAAATCAGAGATTAATGAAATTGAAAAGAAAAGAATCATTCAGAAAATTAATGGAAAAAAAAGGTTAGTTTTCAAAAAAATAAATAAAATTGATAAACCTTTGACCAGAGGGAAGAGGCAAGATGGCCGACTGGAAGCAGCTACCGAAAGAGGCTCCTGTCCAAAAAGAAAGATAACCTCCAAAAACTGCCCAATTGAGCCGAAGACTGGGAGCCCAGCTGAGAGAGAAGTGATAACTGCAGGTCACCTCTGCTGAGGCAAGCTGTGACTCCAAGAAACTAAGCCTCAGGCAGAAAAACTGAACTAAAGTTTTCCATCATTCTGAACTTCCAGTACATCCTTCCCCCCTTACCTGACTCAGCAGAAGCCTGACTCCTGCTGAAACTGAGGGAGGAGGACTTGAGCAGCACCCACCCTCCTTGTCTGCTGGACCAGACGGCCTGCCAGATAAGAGACTCAGATCCTGCTGAGCCTTTGCTAGCCCCCAGGCCAGGAACTCTGTCCAGAACCTCAGGGCTCCAATCTGCACCCCGCTGAGCCCGCCATCCACCACAACCAGGGACTCAGCCAGGACCTTAGTGTGGCTCCAATCTGTACCAAACCAGGCCTCGGCCTGATGCCTGCAGAAGCCAGGAACTCCTCCGGGACCCCCACATGGCCCAATTGGTGCTCCACCGGGCCTCAGCCCACTGCCAGCTGCAGCCAGGGACTCCGCCAGGACTCCCGCGCAGCTCCAATCATGCCTCACTGGACCTTGGCCCCCCCACCCGCAGCAGCCGGCCAAGGACTCTATTGGGCCTCGATCTGCCAGCCACTGCGGCCAGGGACTCCACCAGGACCCCCATGCGGCTCTGATCCATGCCTCACCTGGCCTCAGCCCACTGCCCCAGGTGGCCAGGACTCCACTGGGACTCCCACGCGCCTCTGATCAGTGCCCTGCTGGGCCTCATCCCTCCACTTGCAGTAGCCAGGGACTCCGCCGGAACTCAGCCCGCCACCTGCTGTCTGCCTCAGCCAGGGACCCCGTCGGGACCCACCGCCCGGCTCCAATCCACACCCTGCCAGACTCAGCTCTCTGCTCAAAGAAGCCAGGGACTCCACCAGGCCTCGACTCATAGCCTGCCATGGCCAGGGACTTTGTGGGGACCCCTGCACAGCCCTGATCTGCGCCCCACCTCAGTCTGCAGCAGCCAGGTACTCCACTGGGCCTCGGCTTACCACCTGCAGTGGTCAGGGACTCAGCCCGGACCCCCGGCTCCACTCCATGCCCCACCGGGCTGTGGCCAAGGACCCTGCCAGGACCCCCACACAGTTCTGTACCACCTCCCGCAGGACCTCCACCTGCTGCCCACACGGGCCAAGGACTCCGCCAGGAACATGCCAGGCCTCTGCCTGCCTGCCCGGGCCAGGAACTCCAGGAACTGCACAACCTGTGTCCTCCCCTACCCTCTCTGCCTCCACAACAGCCCCACCCATCTGGCCAGGTACTCAGGAGGCCGTGCAACACGTGCCCTCCCTCTGGAGCCCTCATCCCCACCAGAGACTGCTGGAGGCACGGGCTCCCTTTGCAAAGGCCACTGGGTGCTGGGCACTCCCAGAACCACGTGCACCATCCAACACCCTACTGCTAGATCCAGGGGTACCACACTCCAGAGCTGCTCCCACAGTCAGAACTCCCTGGCTGGCTCCTGGCTTCCAGAGGAGCTACACAGGGTCACTCCCTACAAAGATCCAGCAATGATAGAGGGATCCTGCCAGGGTCTGATGTGGGAGAGATACCTCCACAACTCTGAGGATGGTCATAGGCAACAGTGAAAAATAATCATGAGGGAGAATCAACAGAAAAACTCTGGCAATATGAATAATCAGAGTAGATCAACTCCCCCAAGGAACGACAAGGCAGATATGGCACACGATCCTTTGCATAAGCAAATGGCTGAGATGTCAGAAATCAAATTCAGAGTGTGGATAGCAAATAAGATCAGCAGAATGGAGGAAAAGATAGAATTAGATTTTCAAGCAGTAATTCAAAAGATGACCCAAAAGATGTCTCAAGAATTCAACGAATTCAAAGACAAAATGACCAAAGATTTTGACACATTGAAACAAGAAGTTGCAGCCCTGAAAGATCTGAGAAATACAGGAGAATCCCTCAGTAACAGAATGGAGCAAGCAAAAGAAAGGATTTCTGACATGGAAGACAAAGCTTTTGAACACTCCCAAACTTCCAAAGATGAAGAGAAATGAAGGGCAAAAACAGATCACTCCCTCAGAGAGCCCTGGGATAATTTGAAGAAAACCAATATTCACCTTATAGGGACCCCTGAAAGTGATGAAGTGGTTTCACAAGGTTCAGAGTCTCTTCTTCATGAGATTATGAAAGAGAACTTTCCAGACATGCCAAGAGATTCTGAAATTCAGACAGCAGACAGTTTCAGAACTCCAGCACGACCCAACCAAATAAGACATCCCCCAGGCACTTCATAATCAATTTTACGAAAGTTAATATGAAAGAGAAAATTCTGAAAGCAGCCAGATGTAAGAAAACCTACAGGGGGAAGAATATTAGAATAACTGCAGATCTCTCTGCTGAAACCTTTCAAGCTAGAAGAGGATGGTCATCGACTTTTAATCTCCCAGAACAAAAGAACTTTCAACCCAGGATCCTGTATCCAGCTAAACTGAGTTTCATTTATGATGGACAAATTAAATACTTTAATGACATCCACGTGTTGAAGAAATTTGCCCTAACCAAACCAGCTCTCCAGGAGATTCTCAGACCTATCTTCCATAATGACCAGCGTAATCCTCCACCACAAAAGTAAACTCACTCAGAATCTTTTGATCAAATTCCAACTTCCATAGTTGTGAAAGGATTAAAAATGTCCACTGGACTTTCGAAAGGTTTATAAATATTCTCAATTAATGTGAATGGTTTAAATTGTCCTCTAAAGAGGCACAGGCTGGCTGACTGGATACAAAAACTCAGGCCAGATATCTGCTGAATACAAGCATCTCATCTTACCTCAAAAGATAAATATAGACTCAAGGTGAAGGGATGGTCATCTATATTCCAGGCAAATGGAAAACAGAAAATGCAGGTGTTGCAATCCTATTCGCAGATACAAAAGGCTTTAAACCAACCAAAATAAGGAAGGATAAGGATGGACACATCATATATGTTAAAGTTAACACTCAATATAAGATTTCAACTATTAATATTTATGCACCCAACCAGAATGCACCTCAATTTATAAGAGAAACTCTAAAAGACATGAGCAACTTGATTTCCTCCAGCTTCATAGTAGTCGGAGATTTTAACACCCCTTTAGCAGTGTCAGATAGATCCTCCAAAAAGAAGCTAAGCAAAGAAGTTTTAGATTTAAACTTAACCATTCAACATCTGGATTTAACAGACATCTACAGAACATTTCATTCCAATGAAACTGAATCCACAGTCTTCTCATCAGCTCACGGAACATACTCCAAAATCGATCACATCCTAGGCCACAAGTCTAACTTCAGCAAATTTTAAAAAATAGAAATTATTCCTAGCATCTTCTCAGACCATCATGAAATAAAAGTTGAACTCAATAACAACAGGAATCTGCATACTCACACAAACACATGGAAGCTAAATAACCTTATGCTGAAAGATAGATGGGTCATAGATGAGATTGAGAAGGAAATTATCAAATTTTTGGAATAAAATGACAATCAAGACACAAATTATCAGAACCTCTGGGATACTGCAAAGGCAGTCCTAAAAGGGAAATTTATAGCACTGCAAGCCCTCCTCAAGAAAATGGAAATAAAGGAAGTTAACAACTTAATGGGACATCTTATGCAACTGGAGAAGGAAGAACATTCCAACCCCAAACCGAACAGAAGAAAAGAAATAACCAAAATTAGAACAGAATTAATTGAAATTGAAAACAAAAGAATTATACAACATATCAATAAATCAAAAAGTTGGTGTTTTGAAAAGGTCAATAATATAGATAAACCTTTGGTTAACCTATCCAGGAAGAAAAGAGTAAACTCTCTGTGGTCATCAATCAGAAATGGTAAAGATGAAATAATAACAGACCCCTCAGAAATTCAAAAAATTCTTAATGAATATTACAAGAAACTTCACTCTCAGAAATATGAAAATCTGAAGGAAATTGACCAATACTTGGAAGCACGCCATCTACCAAGACTTAGCCAGAACGTAGTGGAAATGTTGAACAGGCCTATATCAAGTTCTGAAATAGCACCACCTATAAAAAAAACTCCCTAAAAAGAAAAGCCTGGGACCAGATGGCTTCACGTCAGAATTCTACCAAACCTTTAAAGAGGAACTAGTACCTATATTACTAAACCTCTTCCAAAATATAGAAAAAGAAGGAATACTACCCAACACATTCTGTGAAGCAAACATCACCGTGATCCCTAAACCAGGGAGAGACCCAACAAGAAAAGAAAACTATAGACCAATATCACTAATGAATATTGATGCAAAAATATTTAACAAGATACTAACAAA
>CAUYON010087959.1:0-58931 GCA_963573935.1 Arctocebus calabarensis
TTCAAACCCAGCCTCAGCCGAACTGCAAAACAGAAAAATAGCCGGGCATTGTGGCGGGCACCTGTAGTCCCAGCTACTCAGAAGGCTGAGACTCACCTAAGCCCAGGTGTTGGAGGTTGCTGTTAGCTGTGTGATGCTAGGGCACTCTACCAAGGGCGATAAAGTGAGACTCTGTCTCTACAAAAAAAAAAAAAAATTAGGTCATTGATTGGGAAGAAGTGAGACCCTGAAAATTGTGATGAACTGGGGAAGTTCCAATTAACTGGGGACCTTGAGCCCCTAAATTTTGCTGAACCTCTTTTTCCAGCGGAAGCAGCTTTCCACTCCTATCTGAAGAAGTTAGTCTCTACTTTGTTTGAAGGACACATGTGGCCTTTCCTGAAGTGCTGGCCCTTAGGATCTACTTCCACCCCCCCCTTGTCGCTTATAGACTCAAGTCCATACGGACTCTAGACAGGGAAGTACAAACCATGACCCATGAGAAGATATGATATGCACCAAAACAAATGCACACACCAAAAACATTTGCATGATGTCTCCAATTTTTTTTTTGAGGCAGAGCCTCAAGCTGTCACCCTGGAGAGAGTGCTGTGGCATCACTGCTGACATCAACCTCCAATTCCTGGGCCCAAGTGAGTCTCCTGCCTCCGCCTCCCAAGTAGCTGGGACTACAGGTGCCCGCCACAATGCCCAGCCATTTTTTGGTGGCAGCCCTCATTGCTGTTTGGCGGGCCCGGGCTGGATTCGAACCCACCAGCTCAGGTGTACGTGGCTGGCGCCTTAGCCTGTTGAGCCACAGGCGCCAAGCCGATGTTTCCAATTTTTACAGACACAGGGGAAATGTACAGACATGCATCCCCAAAGTGTGAGATCATGGTAGAAGAAATATGAAGTAATATTAGGCTAAATTTATTTGTAAAGGTTCACTAAGCAGAGATTGTTAAATCAATGTGTTAACTGGAGCAACTCTAACAGATTGTTTAGTTTGTTGATTAAAATCTAGAAGTTGAAATACCAGAACTTCTTTGTTCTATACTGTATACTGTAGAAGAAGTATCTAATGGCTAAGGAATATTGAAATGCTAGGGTAGATGTATCATGTAAAACCTATTTACCTTCCCCCTTAATATGTGCCTAAGAAAGTCCAGAGGACAGGCTTGGCACCTGTGGCTCAACGGGCTAAGGCACCAGCCACGTACACCTGAGCTGGCGGGTTCGAATCCAGCCCGGGCCCACCAGACAACAATCACGGCTGCAACCAAAAAATGGCCAGGCGTTGTGCTGGGCACCTGTAGTCCCAGCTACTTGGGAGGCGGAGGCAGGAGACTCGCTTGAGCCCAGGAATTGGAGGTTGCTGTGAGCTGTGATGTCACAGCACTCTATCCAGGGTGACAGCTTGAGGCTCTGCCTCCAAAAAAAAAGAAAGTCCAGAGGACTTTCCTTCACAATTTCTTCACAAAGCCTGTGAGAAACACATTCATGAGGTAAGCCCTGATATCCTTTAAAAACTCTATGGCAGCTATTCTCCAGTAGAGGGAACTTAACGCTATTGGACTTAGCTCCCAAATTCAATCGGGATGATGGGATTCCTAGTTAGCAGGGCAGGTAATGATAATTGATCACCAAAGACAAAGTAGGTGTGATTACCATAATGAGCTCATGAAAGATGCCATGGAGAGAGACAGAGGTCAGACATGGGCTTAGTAACATGAATTTCCATTTGCTAAGGACAATCTGGCTAGAGGCACTGCTGAGTGCCCAACCTACCAATAGCAGAGACTAACACTGAACCTTAAATACAGAAATCAGCTAGCCACTGGATGCAAGTTGGTTACACAGGAAGTCACATTGCTTTGTTCTCACCAGAATATCCATTTACTATGACCAGATTTGCTTTCCCTGCCCACAATGCTGGCAAAATCACCATCTGTGAATGTACAGAATGCTTTATTTACTATCCATATCATGTTGCTTCTAACCAAAGACTTCATTTCACAGCAAATGAAATGCAGCAATGGGCTCAGGTTCATGGAATTCACTGGTTGTACCATGCTCCCCATCATCCCGAAGCTTGAAAAAAACAGTAGAATGGCCTTTTAAAGACTTAGTTATACCAACATATGGAAGAAATCCCAATCCAAGATTTGTTGGCAGGAAGCACAGGGTAGAAATGAGAACTGATCCCTCAGTATAACACATAGTGTTCCTCTAGCTAAATTTTTGCTTCCTATCTCTATAACTTTGAGCTCTGCTGATCTAGAGGTATTAGTTCCAAAGAAAGAACTATTTCCAAAGGGGAGACAGCAGTTACTCCACTGAACTATAAGTTAAGACTGCCCTTCCTTATTTTGGGTTCTTCTTGCCAGCAAATCAACAGGCAAGGTAGAGGATTATTGTATAGTGTGGGGTGATTGATCAAAAGGAAAATAGGGAACATCTTGGTATTTTCATGTTCTTTGAATAAAATCAATAGCAAAACTACTACAACTAAATACAGGGAAGGACTGCTAATGGCTCAGACCAGCAACAAAGGTAATTGTTTCATATTTCATCTACTATTGCTCTGTAATTTAAAGGGGGTGGGAAAGTGTACCAAAGGGCTTTACCTGTCATCTTTCTAAGAATACTTTCTATTAATGTGTGACATACATGTAGAAAAGTGCTCACTAAATTTCCACCAAGTGTAAAGACCTGTGTAACCAGCACCCAGATTAAGAAATAGAGTATTGAAAAAAAAAAAAAAAGAATAGAGTATTGGCTCGGCGCCTGTGGCTCAATGGGCTAAGGCACCAGCCACGTACACCTGAGCTGGCGGGTTCGAATCCAGCCCAGGCCCGCCAAACAACAACAGCTGCAACCAAAAAATGTCCGGGAATTGTGGCAGGCGTCTGTAGTCTCAGCTACTTGGGAGGCGGAGGTAGGAGACTCGCTTAAGCCCAGGAATTGGAGGTTGTTGTGAGCTGTGATGCTATGGCACTCTATCCAGGGTGACAGCTTGTGGCTCTGTCTCAAAAAAAAAAAAAAAAAGAAAAAAAAACGAAATAGAGTATTGCTGGGTGTGGTGGGTGTCTGTAGTCCCAGCTACTTGGGAGGCTGAGACAGAAGGCTCGCTTGAGTCTAGGAGTTCTGGGCTGTAGTGTGCTATGCTGATTGGGTGTCCACACTAAGTTCAGCATCAATATGGTGACCTCCTAGGAGCGGGGGACCACCAGGTTGCCTAAGGAGGGGTGAATCGGCCCAGGTCGGAAATGGAGCAGGTCAAAGCTCCTGTGCCAATCAGTAGTGGGATCACGCCTGTGAATAGCCACTGCACTCCAGCCTGGACAATATAGTGAGACCCCGTCTCTTTAAAAGAAAAAAATATAGGCTCACGCTGCTGGGCTCGCTATATAAAGGGGAGAAGTGGGCGGACTGGACAGCTTGAGCTGCAGCCGGTGGTGGCAGTGGCAGTGGGGGATGGGGGTTAAAAAAAGAAATGAAAAGAAAAGAAAAAAATATATATATATAAAAGAAATAGAATATCATCAGCACTACAGAAGTTTCCTTCATGGCCCCTGTTACTCAATAACCACCCCCAACCGTTATCCTGACTTCCAACAAAATGGATTGGTTTTGCCTTGTTAAACTAAATTTTGCCTGAGAAGAACTCTGTACTCAGATACTTGAGGTCTTACCTTACAAACTGCAACCTAATTGACTAAGTCAATAAACCTAAAACCTAAATTAGGAGTATGTTTCTGAGTCTCAGCCAATTACAGCAGCCATACATCCATAAATCACAGGCAGTGAACTGTTCAAACTATGTTCAAATAAAGCAAAGGCTGACCTGTAACCAATCCAGCTGTTTCTGTACCTCACTTTCATTTTCTGTAGATCACTTTCCTTTTTCTGTCCATAAATGTTATACAACCGTGCAGCAGCCCCATTTTCTCTGAGCCTGTTCTAGTTCTAGTGGATGCTTAATTCATGAACTTTTCTTGGATCAACTAAACTCTGTTAAATTTAATTTACCTGGGCGCAGCGCCTGTGGCTCAAGTGGCTAAGGCGCCAGCCACGTACACCTGAGCTGGCGGGTTCGAATCCAGCCCAGGCCACCAAACAACAATGACGGCTGCAACAAAAAAAATGGCTGGGCGTTGTGGCGGGCGCCTGTAGTCCCAGCTATTTGGGAGGTGGAGTCAGAAGACTCGCTTGAACTCAGGAATTGGAGGTTGCTATGAGCTGTGATGCCACGGCACTCTACCCAGGGGGACAGCCTGAGGCTCTGTCTCGAAAAAAAAAAAAAAAAACTGAATTTACCTGGCTAGGCGTCTGTGACTCAATGGGCTAAGGCGCCAGCCATGTACACCTGAGCTGGCGAGTTCGAATCCAGCCCGGGTCCGCCAAACAATAATGACAGCTGCAACCAAAAAAACAGCCGGGCGTTGTGGCCCGCGCGCCTGTAGTCCCAGCTATTTGGGAGGCGGAGCCAGGAGACTCGCCTGAACTCAGGAATTGGAGGTTACTGTGAGCTGTGATGCCACAGCATTCTATCCAGGGTGACAGCTTGAGGCTCTGTCTCAAAAAATAAATAAATAAATAAATAAAAATAGTACTATTGTTTATGTGGGTACTAGTTAAACTTTTAAATCCACCTCCATCTCTCTTTCTTCTAGGGTCAGTTGTTCTGCATGTTCATTTGCTCCTTTCCTTTTGCAGGGGAGCCCAAGATTTTCCCTAACAGACTGCTCATTTCTATTGGGGAGTGTTTACTCAGGCTTATTCTGGGGTAAATCTTTCTGTTGCTAATGATTCTGAGTGTGGTATGTAGAGCCCACTTCTGCAGCTGCTTTGGACTGTCTTACATCTAAAGCTTCATTTCTTCTCCTGCCTCTGACTTCACTTTCTGTACCTCCTTTCCAAGTGTGGTTAGTGGAATAATGGCCATTCTACATCCTAGAATAGCCATTTACTCAAATCTGTAAATATGTTTCCTTACATGGCTAAAGGGACTTTACAGAGTGATAAGGATTTTGGAGGAGGAGATCGTCCTAGATTATGTGGGTGGGTCCAACCTAATGACAAAGGCTTTTATAAAAGGTAAGCAGTAAGGTCAGCTTCAGAGAAAGAGACGTGACAACAAAGACAGAGGTCGAAGCGATGTAGCCGCAAGACAAGGAATGGGAAGGGTTTCTAGAGACTGCCAAAGGCATGGAAACCTCCAGAACAGATGCAGCTGCTGATTTTAGTCCTGTAAGAACCATTTTAAACTTCTGGGCCCCAAATTGTTAAGATAATTGACTGGTGTTGGGTTAAGCCACTGTGGGAGTTTATTATAGCAGCTACAGGAAGCCAATACTCCAAGTCATGGACTGCTCTGCAGGTGTGGGGGCTGAGTGGCTCCTACTGCCATGGACTCTTCTACTTGGCATATTCTGAACTGCAGCCTCCTCCATATAATTTTTGACAAGTGCAACCACGTCCTCTTCTCACCTTCTGGAAGGCCACATGCATTTGATCAGTCAGTGGTCCACCTTGCTAAGGCCTAATGCTGCCGTGTGTTCATTCCCTTGTTATTTTTTTATTGTCGCACAGTACATTTTTTTTGGAAGGATGAGAGGTTATCTCCATGTATCAGAAGGCCTCAAAAACTTTCATTATTTTAAAGTCACCATTTGCAAAGATGGTCCATTAAAAGTAGTTTTTCTGATTTGCCCTCAGCCTCCCTGAAGCTTCACTTTAGCCCAACACAGGCATTTGTGAGACAGCTGGTAGAAATTAACAGTGCAGACTCCACAAATTGTGCAGAGTTTCTTCATGGAAAGATAACTGAACTGAAACAGCAGCCTTGGCCTTACACAGTCCGGACTCCAGTCTGCAGGGTCAGCCATGTGGCCACCGGATGTGAATCCAGTCAACTGCTGTCTTGTGCTTGGCCCCAGGCACGGTCTTGCAGTCTTGCATTGAGAAAAAACACTGCTTTTCTTCAGGAATTGTGGGGCAAGTAGTGGAAAGCTGGGCAGGCCTGCGTGGGAACCTGTGTTCCGGTGCAGTGACTGCTGGGCCTCAGTCTGCTGTGCCACTTCAGGCAGTGACCTTATTTCCTTGCAAAGGCTCATTACTTGATTACTGAGCTCAGCACACATGTTTCTTCAAATTCAGAAACTTCCTTGTGCTCCGGGAAGAGAAGCAGGGCATCCCTTGGGTTGATAGCCATGGCTTTAAAGAGATAGAAACTTTCATTTCCCTCAGTCCTGGCACAGTCTCCAAAACACAGACATTTTCCTCACTGGTCATGTCTAAGGCTTGGAAAGGAAAATATCCACTTTAATTATTCCATTGTTTTACTATTTCTGTCACTTGAGGACAAGTAGAATGTGTCCAGGTTGTAGAAGTCAGACAGACTGGAGATGAAAATTCAGTTCTGCTATTTTTCTAGCCATGTGATTATGGGGACATTTCTTAAACTTCCATAAACCTCAGTTGTTTTTTTCCATTCAGTTACAAAGGTGGATAATATCTATATCATATGTTTGTTATGAACACTAAAAGTATAATGAACATGAAATTGTTAGCAAATACATTTGTTTATTCTTTTATCTTTCTCTTTTGCAGGAGCCAGCTGTGTATTTGGAGGTGCTATAAAGGGCAAATAGTTCTCATATACTCTATAATATTTGTTTTTTCTAATTATGAACATTATGAAGGTACACATATGTAAAGAATTTGAAAAAACAGCAAATATTAGGAACAAAATTCTCACTATCAATCTCATGCTCTAGAGATAACTTCTGAGCATTTTGGCAACATTTTCAGGTTTTTTTGTTTGTTCGTTTGTTTTGAGATAGAGTCTCTGTTGTCTTGAGTAGAGTACCTGGTATCACAGCTCACACCAACCTCAAACTCTTGGGCTTGAATAATCCTCTTGCCTGAGCCTCCTGAGTAGGTGGGACTACAAGTGTCTGCCACTATGCCTGGCTGGTATTTTTCCATTTTTAGTGGAGTCAGGATCTTGTTCTTGCTCAGACTGATCTCTAACTCCTGAGTTCAAGCAATGCCCTGTCTCCAACTGCCAGAGAGCTAGGAATACAGGTATGAGCCACCACGCCTGACCTTATTATGATCTTATTAGCATTTTGGAATTTTTTTTGTTTTTATAATCAATGATGGAGTAATCGTTATTTTGCATGTAAAGCATTAACTCTATTTTGCTTATTTAAGGTTACATTCGCACTCATCTTGAGAGAGGGATTTCTCCTCTCATCAGTTTTGCGAAGGAACCACGTTGTTTGTGTCTAGACTTGGTAGGACTGATTACAAAGAAGATTAGACTGGTGGGGAGATAAACCATGGCCAGGAAGCAATTTGGCCCCTAAAGGGCAAATTTAAGAGGGAATGAAATGTGGTTTTGCAATTTTTGCAACCCTACAAAGTAATTATTTTTGTGTTTCAAGTTGGCATGTTGGGGCATAATAGGTATAGTATAAGGATTTATTATAAGGTTTAGTATAAGGGCTGGACTTCACCTTGGACAGGCAGAAGATGATACCATAAACTGAGCTGAGAAACTGCACTCACCAAACACCCTCCTGCCTCATGTCACACCATAGACTGCAAAGAATGCACAGTTGGACCTATCTAAATAAAGTGCAGCTTCTAGAAGATGCATGTACCATGTTTTCTTTTATCAGATCTCCACCTAGGTCTGTGCAGGAATAGAACAAGTGTCTAGCATGTAATTGAGAGTGTGGAGTTATAAGGGATAAGGTCCTGTGACTCACAGGCAGTCACTAGGAAAAGCCATTTGGAGATCACAGTTCTTTAGAGCTGAATCTCTAACCCCTGGGTTGTAGACCAGTATTGGTCTGTAGCCTGTTAGGAACTGGGCTGGACCCAGCAGAAGGTGAGTGAGAGAAGCTTCATCTCACTGCTCCTGTCACTCACATCACCACCTGAGCTCCACTCTTGTCACATCAGCAGTAACATTAGATACTCACAGGAGCACAAACTCACTATGAAGGCACATTTAAGGGATCTAGATTGCACGTTCCTTCTGAGCATTTAATGAATGACCTTAACCCCCTTCCACCACAGTTCATGGAAAAATTTACTTCCATGAAACTGGTCCATGGTGCCAAAAAGGCTGGGGACCACTGCCCTAGGGAATCTAGAATGTGGCTCAAGGGACTGTCCTTGGATCTTCTGAAATCTTGTGTATATATATTTTTCTAGGAAAAGGGTCCAAAGGTTTCATAAGATTAATAAAGGGGGCTGGGAGTGCCTGTAGCTTAGTGGTTAGGGTACTGGCTACATGCACCAGGGCTGTTGGGTTTGAACCCGGCCTGGGCCTGCTAAACAACAACAACAACAACATAGCTGGGCATTGTGGCGGGTGCCTATAGTCCCAGCTACTAGGGAGGCTGAGGCAAGAGAATCGCTTGAGCCCAAGAGTTAGAGGTCGCTGTGAGCTATGAGGCCATATCACTCTATGGAGGGCGGCAAAGTTAGACTCTGTCTCAATTAAAAAAAAAATACAAAAAAATAAATAAATAGAGGGGTGTATTCCCTCTCCCTCATTGTGAAGCGTTATGGATCTCAAAGAAAGGGTAGACTGCATATTCTTTAGGCAGTCCTCCAGGAAAAATGATTTCTTATCATCGAGCTTTAGATAAGAATCTAAAGAGGATAGAGAATGTGAAATTATGTTCTTTGGCACAAACCTGGAATGCAAATTTTTAGTATTGCCACATAAGGGAAGATTCATGTGCTTTATAGCTATAATTATAGTATTATTTCTCCTTCCCTTCCCTTCTATTCTTTCTTCCTTCCATTTCTTAATTTATCTGTCATCTATGTACTTTTGTCATTTTTGCCAAGATACTAGCTTGGCTTCAGACAGATATAAAAGCAAACAGCGAGTAAATTTTCTTTTTTTAGTCTTCATTATCACCCATGTCAAATTGGAATAGCTTTTTAACTTCATAAGGTTATTGTAAGGATTAAATACTATATTTGATATAGAGCACTGAGCACAATGTTTAATAAACATATAGTAATTTCTCATTAAATACTTATAATTATGATAATAATTATTAACATACATATATATGTATATGTATGAATAAAATCACTGTCAGGATGTTTGATGTTCAAAGGAATTTCCAGTGCTGTCTCTCTCTGGCCTGCCTACCTTGGCACTGTATCATATTTTGGAATATTGAATGTTAATGATTTTTCTATCATCAAATGCCATTATTTATGCTTTACTGCTTAAAGAATATGCTCTTTCCTAAAGTTACCATGCTAATTGTTTATATATTAATTACGGATAACAGTAGCATTAAAAATCTGCCTTTAAGGAAAAAATGACTGGTTTTTGTTGGGGTATCTCTAAGGATAGGCTGTATTGTGGTGCATTAACAAATGATCCCCAAATCTTAGTGACTTAAAACAACAGATTATTTTATTCTCCCGCTGCATGTGTATCATGATGTAGTTATGGGCCCTGATTATGTATCTTCATCCTGGTTTACCACCTCAAATGTTGCAAATTATCCTATTAGTGGAGAAAAAGAGTGATGGAAGGTCTCCCATTGGCTTTTAGATCCTCCAGCCTGGGGATCACATGAGACTGCCTGTTGCCACTCATTGGTCAGAGCCAGTCACATGGCTACACCCAACTACAGGAGTGGGAGTAAGAAGTACAATCCTACCATGTATTTGGAAGGGTAAAAACCAGATGCATTTGGTGAATTTATCCATGACTAAGAAGTTGATAAAGATGAGATTTTAAGTTGGGTATGGTGGTCAGTTTTAAATACACAACCTGTTTGGCTATCTGGCTCCCCTCAAGTCATACTATGTCTACAAAGATTACTATACCCAGCAACTTTCAGATAAATAAAATAAATGCTTTGGATGATATCTTAGGATACTGAAGAAAGAAGAGGAGAAGGAATTACTTCTCTGCTTTGGTTTTCTTAGTCACCTTGAGTTTGGGTTGAGTGTGTCAAGTACTAATGTTGGTATGTGTACAGGAAAGTAGTCTTTGGGGGATAATATTCTCCCTGCATGATGTTTGAAATGGCACAAAGAAGAGTCTTTGCCAACAGACATAGAAAGTAACTATTCACGGAAGGAATTTTTGGCATCAGCCCATGGCAATATCTTTTGAAAGGGAAAGGAAGACTATTTCTTTTTCTTTAGGGACCAAAAGATATCCTGTGTGAAGTATTAGGAGGCAGCAATGCATCAAGATAATTTGGGCTAATTTTAATTATACCCAACTCTTCTCGGAGTTGATAATTTTTTATTTTATTAGACATTTTTCCACTAATTATCTCTTAAATCTTCATATTTATCATGTGAACTTGACAGAGCTTTTTTGTTTATTTTAGAGATGATGATATTGAAATACAAAGAGGAGAAAGAAGGAAAGAAAAAAATACAAAATATTTAGTGAGCACCTGTTGTGTTCCAGGCACCCTGTGAGAGAGATACTTATATATTTTATTTCATCTTCATCTCCCAATAGCATTGTAAGTCATGTATTATTATTATTATCTTATTCCTCAGAAAACTGAGGTGTAGGATGGTGAAATGGGTTAAACTGCATCAGGAGCAAGGGTTCCTGATTGCTAACATCTTTTCAGGCCATTCAATCTCCTTTTTCTGCCTCATTCAGGACAGTTGGGGCTAAAGGCATGTTTTTGAGTTAGTGCTGCTGCTATTTGTAGTATTTCTCCTTGACACATTCAATTTGACTAAAATGATTAAAGTATCTCTTCCATTTTGTTTGGTGAAGTTATTATAATACTACAGCCTCACAGAGAGGACTGTGCATCAGGAGGGCTGATTGCACTGACATTCTCAACATGCTGATACAACCTTAAGATTTTCTACACCAGTGAAGCAAGATAAAAAAAAAATCACCAATGAATCTAGGCTGATATTCACAAGCTGTTACTTTCATCAGCCTTTTTTTTTTTTTTTACCAATTTCAACTGGATTTAATACAAGATGACTTTAGTAATTTGTCAAAAATTTCCAAGCTCTCTATTTACAGATTAACAGAGAGACACACTGGGTTTAACATAACAGTGTGGGCAATAACATTTTTAGACATTAAAATAACAATATTTTTTATCCGACACACACACACACACACACACACACGTCTTAGGGCTTTAATTGGGGTTTTATTTTTCATTATTTAGTAGAGCCTTGGGATTTTCTAATTTGATGTCTCTATCTTTGATTATTTGGAAGAATCTCCAAAGTTCTACAACACAGTAATTATATATTTTATTAAAGTGTGAATTTGAACCACAGAGTTGTTGAGAAATGTAACCTGTGTAGTAAGATAACATAATTTGTGGAGTAAATTATATAACTAGAAGCAAATTCAGGCCATAACATAGTATTTATATGTCTGCCTTGCTGTGTTTTGTACTCTGTGTCTCAGTATGTAGAAATAAGAGAGTGAATGATACTCTGTAGTAGTGATCAAGAATGAGTGATAAGGGAAGGTCTTTAGTCATGTTGCTTTTTATATTCTTGGGCAGTGATCAATAGGCAGGTATAGGAAAATATTTAGGGTTTTAGTTATGTTTGTGCTTTTAGTGTACAGGCTGGCAAACAGTGGCCCATGGCATGAATCCAGTCCACCCTCTGTGTTTGTAAGTAAGGTTTACTGGGACACAACCATGCCCATTTGTTTACATATTGTCAGTGGATAATTTCATGCTACAATGCAGTTAAATAGTTGTGACAAAAATCATACGCCCTGCAAAGCCTAAAATATTTTCTATCTGGTGCTTTAGAAAAGTTTGCTGACTCATACTTTAATCTTATCCTTTAATGTTTTGAATATTTTATTGAACTTTATATAGTGTACAGTGGTAGTGCATGTATATAATTGTAAGAAAACATATAGTATATTGGAAATGCATTTTAAAAATCATTTATTTGTAGGGGATACATTCAGAAAGGTTTGGAGACCACAGTTTCAGGGCTTCCTACTTAAGGAATACTCACAAATGATTGCCTTTGTTGTCGTGGGTCATATTATTAAAGATACACGTATTTTTTGTTCAGCGTTTGAATTTTTGTCAGGGAAATTCCATGGGGAAAGAACATGCACTGTAGCACATTAGGGGAGGAATTATGACCTATAAGAGAGAAGGAAAGAGAAAAGGAGAGAGAGAGAGAGAAAGAAAGAGATGAGAAAAGCAGAAGAAAGAGAAATTAAAGAGAAGAGGCAGGCTGCTGTGTAATCAGTAATCAGTAGTGTCTGCTCAGAACCAGCCTATACCCTTGAGTTAAATTTGACATCAAAATCATCTCTAATTTATTGTAATAGGCAGTGACCTGCATGTGTGATTTGAAATATTTGAAAAGCTCCACCCAGGACGAGAGAGAGAGAGAGAGAGAGAGAGAGAGAGAGAGAGAGAGAGATATGGAGGGAGGGTGGGGGAGGGGGAGAGAGAGAAAGAGAGAGTGAGAAAGAAAGAAAAGAGAAAACTCCTCTCTTTTTCTCAAGCTAACATTCTTTTGTTAAGCCACCCTTCACATTATGGGATTTAAGGCCCTCTTGAAAATATATTTCTAATTCTGTTGTGTAGAGGAGCAACACATTAAACCATCTTCAGCCTTTAATTCTTTTTATTAATTAGCTCATCAGATTTCTTGGTCATAAAGTAGCTGAGGGGAACCTAAATGCAAAGCCATTCTTTAGTTTTGGTAAGAGCTGACCAACCGTAGAAACCTCTGCCTGTCCCCAGGATGGCAATAACAAACCAGCGGTACCCGCCTGGGGAACACGCTGTGATGGGATGTCTGTCCCAGGAAGCTCTGATCTCTGGCCCCTCTGCAAGATAGCTCATCTGAACACTACGAAAGTTACTCCTCCCAAGCATGCAGGTTCATTAGTCAGTAAGGTAATAAGAACGATATATTTCCAAGGACCCAAGGCCCACGGAGAATTTCTTGTGTATGTATTAATCTCGGCAGAACGAAGCCATTCCAAGCTTAAAACTAATCTGCATTAATGAACAGCCTCCTCAATTTCCATTTTTATGATGTGTGCACACAGTGATTTGTTTCTCTGCTGCTCAGAATGGGATGGCTGACTGATGAATCACTTTCTCCAAGAAGCTTGTCTGTGAGCAGGAACGTTGCAAATGGGTGTAAGCCACAAAATCTGTTCTTATGTCATTAAAATGATGACATAGGCTCTTAACTTTCCAAAATTATCCCTTTTCATCACACCACTGCCTGAGGTTTCTGTTTTGTTGTGTAGGTGGGTGTTGAGCCCGACTTGCTGGTGCCACATGTCAGAAGATGCAGCTACTTGGGAAAATTTGGAGACATCTTCACTTTGCAAGTCAAGTAAGAGAGAAGGCTGTAAAAATTACCAAGAGTAGATACTGGCATTTGGATTGAGCTGAATAACAGGGTTTGAAACCAAGGACAGATGTAGAAGAGTTGGGGACAGTGGGAAGGGTCAGAAGGGGAAAAAATGAAGAGAATGCAGATGATGGAACACTGTGGGGTTTGAAATTGAGGCTTTGAATCTGTGAGCACAGTTCACTCTCTAAGTTGATCCCTTCATCATCATCATTATCACTATTATCTATGCTAATGGATTTATATGTCTTTATTTAGTTTTAATCATCACAGCAACCTTTGCAGAAAGATGCTACTCTTATTTTCATTTCTTTTCTGTTTTTAAAAAATAAGATATAATTCATGGACTATAAATTCTCTCCCCTTCCCTTTCTTTTTTTGAGACAGAGTCTTACTTTGTCACCCTTAGTAGAATGCCGTGGCATCACAGCTCCCAGCAACCTCAAACTCTTGGGGCCAACTGATCCTCTTGCCTCAGTCTCCCAAGTATCTGGGACTACAGATGCCCACCACAATGCCCTGCTATTTGGTGTTTTTAGAGACGAGGTCTTGCTCTTGCTCAGGCAGGTCTTGAACTGCTGAGCTCAGGCAATCCACCTGGCTCGGCCTCTCAGAGTGCTAGGATTAAAGCCCTGAGCCACAGTACAATGCTAAATTCTCCCTTTTAAGTGTAAGTTTCAGTATATTCCCAGAGTTGGACAATCAACAACACTGTCTAATTCCGGAACATTTTCCTCATCCCCTCAAAGAAACCTACTGACTCCTCCTCATTCTCTCCTACCCCACAGCATCTGGCAAACACTAATCTATTTTCTGTCTCTATAAATTTGCCATAGAGTATGTGGCCTTTTGTTACTGGATTCTTTCACTTAGCATAATATTTTTAAGGTTCATCCATGCTGTAGCATGGGTCCATATTTCATTCCTTTCTGGTGGCTGAATAACATTCCATTCTATGGATATGTCATATTTTGTTCATCCATTTATCAATTGAAGGGCTTGAGTTCTTTCCATTCTTTGGCTGTCATAAATTGTGTTAATATCCAAGTTTTTGTGTGGATAAATGTTTTCAGTTCTTTTGAGTATATACTTAAGAGAGGAATTGCTGGGTCATATTACAGTTCCATGTTTAACTTTTCAGGGAACCACCAAACTGTTTTCTATAGAGGCTGCACCAGTTTGGATTTCCTCCAGTGTAGTATGAGGATTCCACATTCTCCACATCATTGCCAACATTGGTTATAGTCTTAGTGAATGTGAAGTGGTATATTATTGTGGTTCTTTTCCCTGTGTTTCTCTCTCTCTCTCTCTTTTTTTTGTAGAGACAGAGTCTCACTTTATTGCCCTGGGTAGAGTGCTGTGGCATCACATAGCTCACAGCAACCTCTAGTTGATTCTCTTGCCTCAGCCTCCCAAGTAGCTGGGACTATAGGTGCCCACTACAATGCCCGGCTTCCCTGAATTTCTCTATTTGCTAATCATGTGCTTTTTTTTGTGTGGTGAAATGGTGCTAATTTTTGGTGATTTTCATATCTTCTTTAGAGAAATGTTTATTCAAATCTTTTTCCAAGGTTTTAATCATGTTATCGGTCTTTTTATTGTTGAATCATAATAGTACCTCATAAGACCCTTATCAGGTGTGTGGATTGTGTTTTCATTTTCTTTATAGTGTCTTTTGAGCACAAAGTTTTTAATTTTGATGACATCCATTTTTTTCTGTTGTTGCTTGTTTTTGGTGTCATTTCTAAACAATACTATCTAATCCAAGATAACAAAGTTTCAGTCCTATGTTTTCTTCTAAATGTTGTTATAATTTCAGTCTTTACATTGAGATTATGGATCCATGTTGAATTAATTTTTTCTTTTTTTTTGAGACAGAGTCTCCCTTTGTTATCCCTGGTAGATACTGTGGCACCACAGCTCACAGCAGCCTCAAACTCTTGTGCTCACGTGATTGTCTTGCCTCAGTCTCCCGAGTAGCTGGGGCTACAGGTGCCTGCTACAACACTTGGCTATTTTTAGAGATGGGGTCTCTCTCTTGCTCAGGCTAGTGTTGAATCTGTGAGCACAGGCAATCCACTCTCCTCGGCCTCCAAGAGTGCTAGAATTACAGGCATGAGCCACCTTGCCTAGCCCATTTTGAATGAATTTTTGTATGTTGTATGTTCAACTTCATTCTTGGGAATGTGGAAGTCCTGGCCCTATTGGTTGAAAAGACTATTTTTTCTCATTTAATTTTTTTGATACCCTTGATTGAAAATCAATTGACCATAAATGCATTTATTTCTGGATTTTTAGTTCTATCCCATGAATACACATCTCCATCACTATGCCAATGCCCAGCCATCTGGATTACTGTAGCTTTGTAGTAAGTTTTGAAATTGGAATGTGTAAGTTTTCCAAATTTGTTCTTTTTCAGCATTGTTTTGGTTATTCTAGGTCCCTTACATTTCTTTATAAATCTTAAGATCAACTTGTCATTTTCATCAAAATCATCTAGGATTTTACAGGGATTATATTGAATTTGCTGATCAATTTGGGGAGTGTTGCTGTCTTGATGATGTTTCTGTGTATTTATATGTTCCATAATTTAATTAAGAAATTCATTTTTAATGATATTTTAGGTCACAGTAAAGTGAGTGGAGCATAGAGTGTTCCCATATACTCCCTGTTCTCACCATGCACAACCACTTTCGTTATTGGCATCCTGCACTTGAGGCGGGTGTTGGTTACAGTTGATGAGTCTGTGTCAACACAGTATTGTCAGCTGAAGTCTGTAGTTTACATTAGTGTTTGCTCTTGATGCTGTATATTCTATGGATTTTAACAAATGTATAATGACAGTTATCCATCCTTTAGGTATAATACATAATACTTTCGTTGCTCTAAAATTCCTCTGTGCTCCGCCTGTTTATCCTTCCTTCCCCCAAACCCTTGGCGAGAACTAAACTTTTTACTGTCTTTATAGTTTTACCTTTTCCACAGTGTCATATAGTTGAAATCATATGATTAGTAGCCTTTTCAGATTGGCTTTTTTCACCTGCAGGCTTTTTAACCTGCAAATTTAAGCTTCCCCCATGTCTTTGCATAGCTTAACAGCTCATTTCTTTATAGTTTCTTTTTCTTTTGTCATGAAAATTCTGAGGCTATGGAACCCCTTTATATATTTTTTTATTTATAAAAATAATTTTATTAAATCATAATTGTGTACATTGGTGCAATCACAGGGCAGAATGTGCTTCATATACAATCAGAAATATTTTGATTGTACTGTTAGAGATAGCCTTCATGGCATTTTCTTCATCACTATATAAAGACATTGATACTCTACATTTAACAAGTTTCACTACCCTGCTAAGATGAACCCTAGGTGTGATCCCACCAATTGCTTTCCCTCTACCCAGCCTTCCCCCTCCCCTCTGCTCCTTTTCCCTTTTCCCTGAAAATGCCATGAAGGCTATGTTTGACAGTACGACCAAAATATTTCAGATTGTATATGAAGTCAGCACATTGTGTCCCATGATTGTACCAATGTACACAATTATGATTTAATAAAATTATTAAAAAATAAAAAAATAAAAAAACCTCTCTTCTCTGGATTCTGTTGACATAAAATTTGAACTGAAGTATTGCCTCTAGAGACTCAGGTGGTGAGGGGGAAGTAATTGGGAGAGGGCATCACAGAGCTGTACATTTAGGATATGTGCACACTGCTCTATATGTCTTATGTCTCAGTAAGAAAGTTAAAAACAAATTCTCTTCAACCCACACACTCCTCCAACTACTCGCTCTGTTTTTCTACCCATATTTCAATTTCAAAAATTCTTGAAAGAATTGTCTTCACATGCCATCTGCACTTCCTCCCTCCTGTTCGCTCTTTGTCCCTCTCTCCTGGGACTTCTGTTCATGGTTTAGGGTACCCAGGCTCTCATCTCTTCTCTGTATTGTCTCCCTAGATAATTCCCTTTGTTTTTATGTTTTAAATACTGTCTCGATGTTTGCAACTTCTGAGTGTATTATTCTGACCTAGACCTCTGAACTGTGAGCTTTGTTTGACCACCCACCTGGCATCTTCACTTGGATGTCTCCCAGGCATAGCCACCTCTGCATGTCTGTATCTTATCTCATGTGGTCCCCTTCATCACACACCTGGAAGCTGAATTACATTCTTCCCCTACTTGAAACATTTAAACCTTTTTAGTTGCTCTTAGACCCTTTCAATGACCTAAGAATCCCTGCAAGAGCTGATCTCTTACTGTCTCTCTAAACTTCTTATATTGTTCCATCCCTCATTTAGAATTTTGTAGCCCAAACTTTTTATCTATTTATTTATTTAGTCTTTTCTTTCTTTTTCCTTCCTTCTCTTTCCTTGCTCCACCATCTCTCTCTCTCTCTTCTACCCTCCCTCCCTTCCTGCCTCCATGAAAAATTTCAAATATACATAAAAGTTGAAAGCAGTACAGGAAACCCTTATATACTAACTACATAGATTTTTATCATGGTTCATTCCTTTCTTTACCCAAATATGGCAACTTGTTACCAGACTCAGGGCCTTTGCAATTGTTCTTTCTTCTGCCTGGAATTTTCTTTCTTGGCCTTTGGTGAAGGTGGTTGTCAACTCATATGTCTCAGTTAAAATGTCACTGCTTCTGTACATCCCTCATTGATGACCATATATATCTAAATACATACCATGATGACATTGTTTTTGAGACTATCCCCTGCTGACTTCCCTTAAAGCTGTAATTATATTCTGTAACAATTCTTCTTATTCTTTATTATTATCCTTCTGACTAAAATTTAAGCCTTGTTAATTGACATCTGCAGGTAGTCAGTCTTCACCAAATATTAGTGAAATAAATGTATTGAAAAACATTTAATTTTTGGACAGAAGGAAGAATGTACACTCAGTGTAAGAATCTTTTATAAATGGTATACTGAATGTGCTTCTTTCCTGCCTACCTTAAAAAATAATGAATTGCCTACCCTGTAGTCCCACCTGCTACAGAGGTTGAGATGGGAGGATCACTTGAGCCTGAGAGTTGGAGGGTGAGTAAGCTATGATTGCACCACTGTACTCCAAGTTGGGTGAAAGAGCATTATAGTTTTTTTTAAATGCATATATATTATATATATATGTATATACACACACACACATATACACACATACACAATATAGTATTTTTTTTTTCTTTTCTCTATGTTAGGAAGTTCTAAGCACTTCATGGGCCTTACTTCATTAAAATATATGTTTTAAATACATTTATCGCTAACAAAATTTGTGATAAGTGAATGGTAATCTATTGTATAGATTTATCATAACTTATTTTAATAATCCTCCATTCTTAAACTTTTGTTTATTTTCAAATTTTCTTTCTTCTAAGAGACAAATCAAAGAAATTCTTTATATATAACTTTGAGTATTTTCTAAGTATAGAGCCTTAGGACCATTAATAGAATTAGAAGACCAAGGAATAGATAAATTTTAGAGTTTTATGATTTATTTTGCTGGCATAAATTTCAGACAAGTTCTACCTTTTTTTAGACTCTCCCCGGTAGTACAGGAGACCAGCTTAGGGCAATAAAGTAAGTTTAGTCTTAAAATAGGAAATAACATGTTCTCAAAATAGCTGTTTTGAAGATATGTAAGCAGATGTTGAGTAAACATCTGTTCAGGGAAGCTGGAAAGGGGGATTCACATTGGGTGGCAGTTGGTTTATAAATTTTAATGACCTATTCAACTCTCAAATTTGTAAAAATATTATTTCCTGTTCTTCATTCCTCACTATTTTATTCCTTCAAAACAGCATTTTAATAAACACTTGTTGGCCTTAATCCTAAAATTACCTTCTGGTCTCTATTGAGGCCTCATTAGGCCCAATGTTTGTATTTTCATGTAAATAAATAGCATCTCATTATTATTTTCATCATGACTCCACTTTTTTAAAAAGGATGTTAGCATCCATTAGAGTGATTTCATGGGAGGAATTCTTTTTAAAATTATATTTGGCCCCTTAAAATCAGTCCTTTTTTTTTGTGCTGGGAAGTGGAATATATGGAGTTAATATTCAATCCCAGTAGATTAGAATCTCCATGAGAAACTTTTCTCAAATGTGCATAATAAGAATAAAAATCTTGACATAAACATTGGAAAATAATGTGCTTAAGTGAGCTTTGTAAGGATATTTTCAATGTGTTTTTACACTACAGTCTTGCCAAACCAGCACGATTTCGGATATTTAGGTTAATGTAAGATAAAGTGTTTCATTAGAGGATTGACTATTTCATAATTAAATCACCATTGATCACAGTGGTAGTCAGATTCATTTTGTAAAAATTACCAGCACGGATGTTGGGCTGCAATATCACACATGTACGAAAAGTACAACAACTTAAGAATTTTGTCTTTGACTATATAATCAATATTCTCATACCACATTGCTGGTTTTGCTTCATTGTAGCTGAATTAGTGTTTCAGGTATACAGATGCTTAAACCAGACATTCATGTGGTGAGGATGACACAAGAATTCTCATTATTTTCTCACTTAACCTGTATTTATCTTTTTTCCCCCAGGACTTTTAGAAATATCTCTCAATTTAAAAGTCATTACTATATTTGTAACTATCTATAGACATGCATTAATTTGTTTTATTATAAATAAAATGTATGACAAAAGCCACATTTTAGCAAAATGGTGATGACATTTGTACAGGACCTTATAGTTAGTACCCAGTGGGTGTTAATTCTCAACTTGGTATAAATATAAATCCTTAAAAGTATGAAAATGTAGGCTATTTAAAAAAATGTAAATGAAATGTAGAAAAGTTACTAAAATACTAAGGAAGTTACATAAAAGTCTAAAGTATCTAAAGATTAGGTTATCTATATAATCTTTTAAGTGGAAATTCACTAGGAGAAAGAGATAATATAGCATAGGAGGGCTGTCCAGAAAGTATCCAGCCGTGCATGTCTAGTTTTCATACTACATGGTTGGATACTTTCTGGACAGCCTTTGTGTGTGTGTGTGTGTGTGTGCATGCGTGCGCACATGCACATATATATATGTTATGTATCTATGTGTGTGTATACAGGGTGGCCATAAAGTTCACGTGTGATTTAAAATTGTACATGAACTTTATGGCCACCCAGTATACACATGCTATGACGATATGTAACCTGCCTCCTTAAAAAATACAGCAAAGATAATGAAAATAATTAGATCTTATCCTAAGCAATGTCATATCATCTGAATATTTTTCTTAATGTAAAATCCAAATTATTAATGTTATATATAGGATTATATTAACATTTTTATTGTATTCACTCTTACTAATAAGAGTAGCAAGGAACCACTACTGTAGGAAAAACATTTATAAGTTTAAGTGTATATTTTTCTGGAAGTTTTTCCAGCATTGTCAAGCAGGTCTTACAATGTTGCCTAAGTTTTACAAGATTTAACATTTTTGTTTTGTTTCTTGATTTTATAAGCTTAGAATTAACATTTTTCTCTGTCTCTGCGTCTCTGAAAAATAGGATTGAAGTGAATTGAGAATAATAAATGTGACATGTATATATATTTATAGAGTTGAATGATGGTAAAATAAGGACAGCCATTTTTTTCTTTTCATTATGGAGTATGACGGCTTTTGTGAAGTTAAATAGTGACAAATGGTTTCAAAGGACCCCAAAAGACTAGAAGAATTTTATCTGAATTGGATGAATTGGATAAAAGGTATTTCTTGGTTAGAACAACCATTTGAAATTTCTCCATAAATTATAGAACACACACACACACACACACACACACACACACACGCCTGTCTTGGTAGACCCACAAGTGATTCTATGAGGCAGTTGTAGCAGGTTATGTGGAAAAAAGCTTCCTGTTTTTCAGGAACTGTTTTTATTTCAAGGTAAATATCCTAACTGTGGTTTGCTTCTTCTTTTTTCTTTAATTTTGTTTTTCATTTTGTTTTTGTGGATGCAAAAACTAGGGATTTGAGTTGTTCTGCTAAAGATAATTCCAAGTAAAGTCGTGTGTGTACAGACTGTAGGGAAAATCCAGCAGACTGGCCTCAGAAAGTCCTGGCCCTGGCATTAGCAACTTGATCAGGGATGTTCACTCTAGTCTCCTCTGACTCAGCCACCCTCTAAAATTCCTGCTTTTCCTCTTTACCACCTCACTTCCTAACTCCGTGTCCTACCCTTTTCACTCCCTCTTCATTTCTGTGCCATCACAGTACTGCAGAGGGGTCTACAGCCTGGTGGGTGTGTAGAGAGCAACCTGGCTTGTCACCAGCACCGAGGTGAATGCAGATGTGACTGAGAGAGCTGATGGACCAAAGGGAGACACATAATTGAGTCAAGAAGAAAAGTGATAGAGCTGATAACTCAGCAACTGAAGATCGTACGTGATGGAGATATGACTTATAAGATCTAGCAAAAATAGGGGCTTATGAGTTACACAATGCTTAATTATAAAGAAACAAAGAAATTAAAATTATACACATACTATGGTCTTGTGACTAAAATTCAAACCTGCAACATAGGAAAATCACATAAAGTGGGAGTTTTGTGTCTGCCAGACTTACTCATCCCAGATAAGACCATCTATCATTCTAAGAAAAGGACGAAATAAGGCAGTGTCTATGGCTCAGTGAATAGGGCACTGGCCCCAAATATCAAGGGTGGTGGGTTCGAACCTGGGCCTGGCCAAACTGCAACAAAAAAAATAGCTGGGCATTGTGGTGGGCACCTGTAGTCTCAGCTACTTGGGAGGCTGAGGCAAGAGAATCACCTAAGCCTAAAAGCTAGAGGTTGCTGTGAGCTGTGACACCAGGGCACTCTACCGAGTGTGACAAAGTGAGACTCTGTCGCTAATAAAAGAAAGAAAAGGACTAAGTACCTTATTCACTTGGTATCTGAGAATTCATAGGAATCTTCAATAGTCTGCATAGAATGTAAAGTTTCAATGGCCAGCCTCATTTACTTTCAATTAATACATTGATTTGTCTGCTTAGAAATGGTTCTTTGTTTTCCATTTGAAAATCTTGAGCATGGATAACTTTTCTTTTGTCAGCTTTCCAAAATATGTTCTCCTATTCTCAGTTCCAAAGTGCTCAGAAAATTACCTAACTCAGGAGAGGATTTACAGTAGAAGCTTCATAGTTGACCACCTTTTTATATTGACCATCTCCTTAAATTGACCTAATTCTCATGGATGAGGTATGCTCCACATGTTCATATCAGTACAGTAGGGCTGCTGCCTTATGTTAACCGTGTCTGTACATAGACCAGTTTGTTACTGTCCTTTGGGTGGACAGCTGACAGAGGTTCTACTAGATATCATGGTTAATATTATTAAACTCCTTTATTGTGATTAGTTGGCTGATAGATGACATAACCTTTAGGGGCTAAATTCCTTAAAAGATTAAAATTAAAGCAACTGATTATTTCTTCCAAGAACAACTATGAATTTTACAAACATAAACAATATTTATGCATGAATAAATTAGGAGGTGAAAATCACCTGATATCAAGGAAGGGATTAAGTATGGAGTGAGAGTGGAAGGCATATGAAATTACTTGGCAATATAAAACAGTGATTTCACAATTTGACAGATTGTTTCAATGAGTTTGCATTAATGTGACTGCATCAAAATAGAAATGTCAAAATTTCAGCACCAGGAGATGGCTGTGGGAACGCGGGAGTGCTCAATCTGGCCTATCTGGAATGTGGGTCCACCGTTCACTTTGATCTCTGTTAACAAATAGGTATCAGACAAATGAATAAACCTGCTAACAAGATTACATATGTTGGAGAACAGGGTCTGCTTTGTGGCAAAAGGCATTACAATGCCCACTAACATATGTCAGTACCCTTTCAAATTTTTCTTCCAGGATGATGTCAATAGAATTTCTCAGATTAACGTTTTTATCTGTCATCGTTTTTGGTGAACATGGTTACCATGTCAGTATGAATAGAGAGAAAGGGAGGAGTGGAAGAAGGGGATGAGACGGGAAAAGCTTTTGCAGTTTATAAATGCTCAAGTTTTGAAAGTATTGAATCCCAGCCATTCGTGATTGCCTAATGACACGTAACTTGCAATCCTACCCTAAAGTAATCACCCCAACTTTCTTCAACCATGAAGAGAGAAACAGGAATAAAACCAATTAGCAAAACAGACTCTCCCACTCTAAGTGGCCTAAGCCTTATTATTTAAAACATTTAGAACCAGATGTGGTGAGGTGCACAACAAATCTATGTGTGAAACAAACCTGTGTCAGTTGGGGATGAATAAGAGGATAAAATCGTCGGGCCTCCTCTCTTCCCTGATCCTGCCCTTGGGATCCCTAAAGCTGTTCTGCTGTAAAATTAAATCAGTACTTTTTGGGTGAGAAAAAGTTTGGGTTAGAGTTTTTCTTTATGATAAATTACTTTAGGGGATTTGCTCTGTGAGGAAGCTTAATTATTTTTTCCATAAAAAATTCTCTCTAGCCTTCTGGCTCCAGGGAGAGAACTTAAAAAAGGAGGGAGATTTTGTGTGAGATCATAAAGAAGTTCTCTCAAATATGTGTAATGAATATGGAATAGCTGGGCAGAGAACACCCTTTCCCCTCTCAGTTGAAAAGTAAAGATTTTCTTTTTACTTCAATGAATAACTAATGACATGCCATGGTTAAAATCCCGTGTTGAACTAACACATCACTGCATGCTCTCTTTGACAGCCACAAATACACAGGCGGGCAGCATCTGTGTCTTTTCTCATTCTTTAGGGACTGCAGACACTGACAGCAAAGCAGCATGGCCTTGAGGAAAGGTCTGGGTGCAGGTCTAGACTTTCCCATTTACTGGCTGATAAATTAGAACAAGTGAGTAAACCTCCAGAGTCTAGAAAGGGAGATAACAATGTTTACTCCAGAGGTCTCTGTTGTGAGGAATGAATGAGATAATATTATGTAAGAGAGGTTGGTAAATCATAAATGCAAGTTAATTATTATTGCAGGGCAGGAATCAAAATAATGATGTGAACTTAGAGCCCTTTGTAGATGGGCAAGATTAGAAACAGTTTATGAATGGAATAGATTCCGGGGTAAAGACACAAATGGAAAAATGTATCTATGACTGCTTAAACACATTTCCAAATATTGTAAAATACTCTGTAAATATGTGTGTACAGATTCTGCTATTTGAATAAAAGTTAAAACCCATCTTTTTAATGAAAACTAAAGGTGGAGATTAAGTTATCTCAAGATTTCTGATCCAATTATTTTCAATTTTTTAAAAAATACTTGTTAATTCCTGTTATTCCTCCTCTCCATCCATCTATCCCTTCATCCATCAAATGATGTCTGCAGATTCTGTGCCAGATACTATGTTTAGAAAAGAGTATAGAAGAAAGTACATTGAATTAGCAACAATATTGCTTCAGGTTGAGCTATGAATCCTTTGTCCTTTCTGTACCATTCCCTCCCCACCCACCTTTTCCTCTTAACCTCTCTGTTGAACCAATTCTTCTAGCCTTCAAGGACCAACTCAAGTTTTTTTCTGCCTCCAATGAAATAATCAGTGGTGACTCAGCCCTTAGCATCGCTCCTTATGGTACTTAATAAAACCTCTTATTTTTCACTTACATGTGCCCCCCTGGATGACTAGTAACGATTTATTGTGTACTTCGGTTTGTTCTATCCATCCATCTACCAAAGGTCGCGCTTGAGTTTGATCCATCTATCCATGCATTCCACAAATAAATATTAAGCATAACTATGTGCCCAATACCAAACTAGATAATAGTGTGCAACACAGGCTGTCTACACACGTGGATTTTCCATTCTAATATATGGTTTCCTACATTAGAATATTGCTTTATGAAGGGAGGAACCAGGTGTGTTAAAGTTCCAGAGAGTCTAACTAGAGCCAAGATTTGGGATTAGGGTGGGAAGGGGATATACCTTGGGTCTCCTGTATGGACAGGCGCTAAAATGGTCTTTGCTTGCTCTGTGGTTCCCATGCTGGACTAGTAATGGTTTTCTTCTCACCCACATGACACCAGCAAATCTTGCAGTTTTCTTGGCTACTTCTACATCACTTCTGGGTCCAGGGCACTCATTCTGCATTGTCTCTACCACCCAGATGCACCAGCAGCTCATGTCTGCCTGAGACCCTACCTGCCTCAGCAGGACGGGCAGCCGTTTATTCTCTGGGCCCTGGTTATCTACTTGAAACTTGGTAATCAAATCTTCCATCTGTCTCTCTCTTTTTGTTTCTCTCTTCCCTTTCAGAAGCTTTACTGAAGTATTGATAAGTAACATACTATATACATTTAATATTTTCTGCTATGTGTCTGTTCCCTTGAAATTCCCATCACCATCAAGACAACAAACATATCCATCATGTCAAAAGTTTTCTTGTGTTCCTTGTAACTCCCTCAGGGAATCCCCTACATCAGTGGTTCTCAACTTTCTTAATGCCATGACCCTTTAATAAGTTCCTCATGTTGTGGTGACCCCCAACCATAAAATTGTTTTTCTTGCTACTTCATAACTGTAATTTTGCTACTGTTATGAATCCTAATGTAAATATCTGATATGCGGGAGACCCCCAAAGGGGTCGTGACCCACAGGTTGAGAACCACTGCCCTACATTGTATGTCTGACTTTAAAAATTCATGCTCAAAATGTTATCCAGTAATTTCATTTTTCTAATTTTATGCTAAAAAAAAATCAAAAATTTTGATAAATTTGAGTACATAAGATAATTGTATTCAAATTAAAAGTTTGAAAGTATCCTAACTATTAAATATATTATGGAATTATTGAAATTATATTTATAGAGAATGTTTAATGATATGGAGGATGTTCAGGTTATAATGATAATTTGGAAGAAAAATAGGATATAGAATTAAATAATTAGGTTATTGCAAACATCTTCAGAATTGAGCACATAAAAAAGAATGGAAAAAATACATCAAAATATTAATGAATAATGAAAAAAGTTTGGATGGTTGAGTTATGGGCAATTTTAATTTTCTTCTGATTTTTGAATATTGTTAGGAAATTTGTTGTTAATAATGTGAAGATCAATGTTGAGTTTTCCTTTTTATATTTACTTCAGTATAAATTTCCTTTTTATGTTTACTTCAGTATAAAAAAGTGTAGTTAGTTGTGTAGAACAAGTTTAAAAATTATTTGCCATCAATACTCTCCTTCTAAGTGGACTAAAATATAGCAAGTTATTTAAATTTGCTCGTTACAGTATTTTTTGTATAAATAGAAATACAATAGAATTGTTAAATAGAATTCTTCCTGAGTGGGTCTTCTTGTGGAAACAAATTAAATTTGGTATGCAACCCTTGCACCTTCTATAACTGACCAAATAGATAGTGTAATCTCTTTGTCTAGAGATAAAATTTGAATTCTACTCTGTATCAACTGTACATGGAAATTTGCTTCACCAAGTATTGAAGATGAGGGTCTTGCTTCAAACCCAAGTGACTGAGCAAAGTAGATAAGCAACGTTCTGATTTCCTGTGCAGATTAGAAGCATTGCCAGCCCCTTGTTCTGGACCTCAGTCTGAGTCACAGAACCAAATTATAGGGAAATATCCCTAACTCTCAAACTGATTGAATGGACAATTCCTGGTTACATCTTCATTTTCATTTTGTGATTTTGAGCAGGTTATTTGCTTTTAAGAGTTTAGAACAGACAAAAGATTAGTTTGAAGAGTACTATTATAGAAAACAATATATTAGGAACACTTATGAGGTTAGAATCAGAAAGAAAGTCTTTAGCCCAAAGGCGAAGGAACAGAAAGAGACATTACTGTCCTGAGTGAACCTGGGGAGGAATACTGCTGGAGGACTGTTGTGTGAGAGAGCAGAAGAATGACTGAGAAAGGCCGGAGGGAGGGGGAGGGCCGAGCAAGGCTCAGTGGCACCTCTGCTACCTATGTAATTATGACAGTAAATCTCTGTGAAGATTTTAGCACATTCTCTAAAATTAAAAAAAAAAAAAAGTTTTTTGATTAGTTGTAGACTGTTTCCAGAAATGAATCACACGGCATCTGGGGAAGTGCCTCTAGGGGTTTTAAACAAATCCTCTATTAGTCATGAGCAATAGGCTGAGTTATAAAACCGCATCTGGAGAATTACATTTCAAAACACTCATCCTTTTCCCTTTTATATGACCAGGTGCTGAGCCAGGTGTTTTACATAAATTATCTCATTTCTTTTCTCTGACAACATAATAAGGTAAGTATTATAAATTCCATTTTATAGATGAGGGAACGAAGGCTGAAAGAGTTAAATTAGTTGCTCAGTGTCACTTGAGTCACTTTGGGATTTGGCAGGAGATCTGCTCAGTTGCAGTGCCCCTGCCTCCCCCCACAGTGCTCACTGAAGGCAGCGTGTGATATTTAAAGGTGTACGGAACTTGAAAGGCACATGGCAATGAACTTGCAGAGGGCAGTTATTTTGTGTGGTCAGGAAACAGATGACATGAGGTAGACTTATGCAGAAGGACTATTTACAGTAATGCTATGCCTTAAAGAGGTGGAGACACGTGATGCTGTGTGTGTGTGGATGAAGCTGTCTGGAAAGAATAATAAAAAAGAGATTAGTAGGTTGGAAAGAAGTCCAGATTCTATCAGGTAAATAGGCAGATCTAGGAAAATTATACATGTGGCTTAAGGACCTCATTGCATCCTTAATGCCTTCTGATGGGTGTTGTTTCAAGTGCATGCAGGTTTAAAATAATTTAGCCTTGATTGCCTGTGGATGGAAGTGAGTTTTTGAGAAGCAAAATATATTTTCTTTCCTCTTGGGAGCCTTGTGTACTGCATCAAATAGCCCAAATTAAAAGAAATGCTTTGGCTTGTGTGCGTTGGTAAAATTACTATTTAAAGCAAACAGAGGACTTCAATTTTTCAGAAGAGGAGGGACTTAGAGATAGAAAATCGGTAAGCTGTGACACCTGCACAGAATCCTTGTTTGAAGTTCAGAAAGGAAATAAGCTAAGTAAAAACTTGTTTCTTTTCCTTTTTTTTTTCTGAGAGATGTGAGATCTTACTGCCGTAGTCTAAATATATATAAACAGGAAATGTGTTGAGTTAATTAAATAACGTGGTAATTTCCATACAGACTGGCTTCCTGGAAGGGAAAGAAAAAAAAAAAATTTAACTGGGATGTTCATGGGAAGAGGAGGCAGAGAAATTGGTAAAGAAATGTCAGGCAACATAGACCAAAGATGACTCCTGTTTGAGGCTCAAAGCTAGCTAGGCAGAGACAGGCTAATAAGAGGGCTCTCAGTGAGGGCCACTTATCAGTGGGGAAATCAGTTACGCTGCTGCTCCCGAGAAGGGTGTGCTGACCTTTTTGCACTGTCCGTGAGAAGGGTTGAGGATAAGCACAGATTTCAGCTGCAGTCGAATATCAACCTATACTTCGGAAAATGCCTGCAGTGTGGAATCCGGAAGGTTCATATTCCAGATGGGCTTGGGTCAGAAACCATGCCAGCTAGTTTAATACAAAGGTTAATTACAGTAAATTCAATGACTAATTTAATGACTAAATCAGTGGAAATTTTAGTTTTCAGAGGCTACTTTGATCTCCTGTTACAGAAGGAACTAGGTTATCGAAAGACATTGTTGCCATGGCCAGGAAACAGACACGATCTGGAACAGTGGTTCTCAACCTTCCTAATGCTGTGAACTTTAATACAGTTCCTCATGTTGTGGTGATCCCAACCTTAAAATTATTTTCGTTGCTACTTCATAACTGTAATTTTGCTACTGTTGTGAATTGTAATGTACATTTCTGATATGCAGGATGGTCTTAGGCGACCTCTGTGAAAGGGTCATTTGACCCCAAAGGGGTTGTGACCTACAGGTTGAGAGCTGCTGATCTGGAAGATCAAGATAAGCCAAGAGAAGTACAGACTTAGTCTCAATTCTACCTTTCGAGTATTACATAAATGTCAGTGGCGCTTGATCATGTTGGAGCCCTGGCCAAAGACATGTATTCTGACTTCAGGCAGATGTACGAGGAGATCAGATGGGGCACGTCATTGTCACCACATCCACCACCAGAAGCATCACATATTTGGAAGGACAACGTGTTCTCTGTCTCTCACTCTTTCTTGCTTCCTTTTTACTTGACGGAAAACTTTACACGTGCAACATAGTCAAACAACGAAAACAATTAAGTTTTGTATTTCACAGTTTATGTAGCTAAATGATCAATTATATTTTTCTCCTTCTTTGAAGGAAAAGATTGGGATGTTGTGTCATTTTGAGAGAGAGTTACAGCAATTGGAGGTGGAAACATACATTTTTTCTTTCAGAAGGATTAACCTTGTACTCCAAATGTCTAACTCTCCTGGCTAACACTCTAAGTGCCAAATGCCCAAATAGTGTGTGTTCTGACCCTAGTCATGGAAACAGAACATCTCAGCAACTGTGATGTCTTAGTCAAGAGAGGGAGTGTTTTCAATGTAAACAATCAATATCTCAGTTGATATAAAGTCCGTATCTTTTCTTCTTGGAAAATTTTTAGGTTCTAGAATTGCAAACATTCCTTGAGAGGTGCAAAGATCTGTAGAAACACATGAATGGTGTTTCTCTTAACCATAAGGAGTAATCTATGTATGCCCTCAAGTATTTTTAGATTGGTATCTACATTTAAAAAAAAATCTTTATTTTGTTGCGAAAGATGTACTTTATGGCAGATTATAATAATTGATATTTTGAAAGAAAACTGTTGTGCTACTTTTGAAAATATATCCGGTAGCATCTAAAGTAAAAAACTCATAAGTTTAGAACTTATGAACTAATTCTATGGAATTATTGAAATGGGTTCAGATAATACTCAATATTTCAAATTTCTCAAACTTTTGTGCTTTCTTCCCATGTCCTCTGTAAGATGTTGCTGGGTGAGCTATAGGTGGGGAGTCACTTCCCTGAGGACCAGGTGGTAAAAGGGGGAAAGACACTGCAGAAGTCTAACAAACCTACCTTCCCCTGAGCACTACCTCAGTACCAGTCGGGGAAATCAGGAAATGGCTGCCTGTTTTACATTCTTTGTACATTTCAAAGAGGAAGAGTTTTTTCCTCCTCTCTTATCCTCTACCACAGATATCTCAGTTTCATAGCTGAGCTGTCATACTCTTCTTTCTTCCGGTAGTCTTCAAATTATTTAATTAGAATAATCTCAAAAAATGGTTTTCAATGTCTGTAAACCTTCTCAAACATTTTAAAGTTACTGTCTAAAATGTATTATTCTAACTTTATTAATTACAAAGAAGGTAATTTTTGGCATAGGATAAGTATTGATAGATTTGAAGAAACCATTAAAACACTTTAAAAAACGTATCTAATAGGGATCCTGATTTGACTTTGCTGCTGTCCATTAAAAAATATGAGCAAGTTCTTCTTTTACATTGTTTCTTTTTCTTCTAAAATTTCATTCAGTTTCTCCCTAAGACTTTACCATAAACATTAGGGTCAAAATGCCTTTTGTTTAGGGTAAAAAAAACCCCTCATATAACATAATAATGTTAATGTTTATGATGTAATAAACATCATAATGTTTATAATGTTAATTATGAATATTATAGGAACAATATTATGCATAATAACTTATTTCTAATCAAAGATATAAATTAAAATTTATTTTATTTTGTTTTCTATATCTTTAAATTTTATGTCAATGTCCCTTTGGTTTTGGTATCCGTATAATACTGCCCTCACAGAGTGAGTTGAGAAGTGATCCTTTCTCTTATATTTTTTAGAAGTGGACCATTAACTTTCATTGCAATTATTTAAACAATTATTGAAATGGTTGGATTTGCGTCTACCAGTCCATAATGTTTTCTCTGTTCCCTGTGTTTCTGCTTCTCATTTCTTCTACACACCCATCTCCCTTTGTTACTTCTTTTGGGTGAATCTAACATTGGCTTCTTGACTACACATCTTTGTATCATTTTCCAGTGGTTATGGATATTTCAAAATATATAGCTCACCTCTCATAGTATAATACAGTGACTTGTATACTACTTCCTGTTAAATGTAGAAAACTCGAAACCTTACAGCTTTCTTTAACAACTTTATTCTTTAAGTTATAGATATCGTATAACATACACATACTCTAGAAATCCAGAACAGAGTGTTATAATTTTTGTTTGCAGCAGGCCTTCAGAGAAAAAAGAAATCCTTTTTACTTATACATATATTGATCATTTCTTTTCTTTTACTTCTAAAGAGTCACATTTTTCTGCAGTATTATTCCCAATTTGAACAATCTACCCTATTGTTTCTTATAGATCACATCTATTACTGATGAATCTTATCAGTTTTCTGTCATCTGAGAATGTCATGTCTTCTCCCTTTTTGAGGTCAGTTTCTGCTAAATGTAGAATTCTCTGTTGACAGTCCCTTTAGTTAAGACATTTACATGTGTTGTTCTGCTGTCTTCTGGCCTCTGTTTCTCATGGTAAATCCATGTAACTCAAATGATTATTTGACTGTGTGTCATAGCTTTTTTTTTTACCAGATGCTGTCAAGATCTTTTCTTGATGTTTGGTGTTCAGAATTTAGGTTATAATGAATCCAGAAATTATTTTTAAAGTTACCTTGTTTGGAAGCAGCCAAGGGCTATGAAGGGTCTGTGATTTTACCCTCCCTGCCAGCTAACAGGTTAGTCTGCTGTAGTTTCATGGGTGCTGGTAGAAGATACAACATTCCAAAACAAGAGACACATGACTTTGTCCCTCCCTGTACTGCAGGCAGCATGAACTTTATACTCACATTGGTTTACTTGCTTCTCAAGTTCTGTGGTACAGTATGGAATAGCGCCAGTGGAGACTGTATGTGCAGTAGATGTGAATCATAGCTTAGGAAAGGCCAATATTTTAGAGGGGACTGATAAAAAACATGCCCAAATTATCTGAAAAAAGACATTATCTTTTGTTTTATAATGGTCATAGTATAAATCTACTCTCTCCTTCAGAGAGAGATTTTATCTCTATTATCCATGATTGTTTCCTATACAAACATGTTTAAAAAGATAATCCAAAACTAAAGCTGATATAAAATGTGCAGAAATGGCACCGAGTAGTCCTCTAATAAGGGCATGTGGGACTTCTTGGATCTGTTAATACACATCTTTTATCAAAGCTTACTCATTTGGGGGCGATTTTTTTTTTATCTTTATAATATTGTGTATACTTCATGAAACAGTACTTGTATAAAAAGTCACACAAAGTTTCTAGAAAGTGTACAATTTCCAAAATGCCCTGAGTTTTTGCTACATTCAGTTTTCTAAGGATGCCCTCAAATCAATGGTAAAATGCAGACATTACATGGTATTTCATATCTTTGATTCTCATTATTTTGTCTCCTCACAGTATTAACTCTGATATCCACTATCCTCTTTGTGCAGGCTCTGCTAGTACTAGGATGTCAGAAATACATGAAGTCTGGATGTAGAGAGTGAGTTATTTCCGAGTAGCAGTAACGGTCCAGGCCCTACCCTCGCCTTGACATATCTACACAGTCTATCTACACGGGCAGGCAGGGTGAGCACAACTTCCCCTTACTCAGGAGTCTCAAGATCCCCCCCAACTCGTCAAGAAGCAAACTTGTTGGGGGGGCAGTGGAAACTAAGGCCACCTCTAGAGGAACCCAGGTGGCCACACGGTGGTGTGTGGTCAGGCCACCCCCTCCCGACTCAGTAGATCCTGTGGGTGGTTGATGAGTGCGGGTGATAAGCTACTCCTCCCCCAAACTTAAAAGGAAAGGAAGGTTTGGGACCAGTACTGAAGGGGTGGGGCACACTAATGACACTAGACACGGCTTTATTGCTCTAATGACACTAGACACAGCTTTATTCCCTTTTCAATGTTTGTTGGCGCACAGACACAGCCAGGAAGCAGGATTCCAACACTCAGTACGTTCATGACTGTCTTCATACATTCTTTCGAAACTCAGTCACAGTGAACATGATGAAGAGTACCACCTACTGTTACTTGCTATTTCAGTTAACATCAAAATGTGTGCTAATTTTTTAGTCCTTGAGATACAAAGCTAAAAAAAAAATTCCAAAACACAAAACCAAGGAATTTTGATGAAGGGGAAGGAAAATGGTTGCTAGCAGATTTCATAGAATGCATGAAATTTTGAAAAAATAAGTCTTTTGGCCTCAGTGCCCATAGTACAGTGGTTATGATGCCAGCCACATGCACCAAGGGTGGCAGGTTCGAACCCGGCCTAGGTCAGCTAAACAACCACAACAAAAAAATAGCCGGGCATTGTGGCGGGCATCTGTAGTCCCAGTTGCTTGGCAGGCTGAGGCAAAAGAATTGCTTAAGGCCAAGAAAGTTTGAAGTTGCTGTGAGCTGTGACACTACAGCATTCTACTGAGGTCAACATAGTGAGACTCTGTCTCAAAAAAAGAAAAGTAAGAAAAAGAAAAAATAAGTCTTTTGTACTTTGGTTGCTTCTTGTTAAAAAAAAAAAAAAAAGCCCTCTGGAACCACCTGTGGGGAACAAGTGAGGTCCCATGCAGATAGAACATAGGACTTGCAGGCGTTTTCTGATGTCATTCCTGAGGGACAGGAGATAGCTTTTAGAGTATGTCTCTTCCCTGAAAAAGGGACCTTAAGATTCTGGGGGAAGAAGCCTCTAACACAAAAGGCCATCATTTTATCAGATTTTCTATTCTATCTGCATTTTTTTCTCTTCTTCTTTTGGGACTCCGTTGTCCAATAAGTGTAGACCTTTTGACTGTCCCACAGGTCTCTGAGGCTCTAATAGTTTTTATAAAAAATATTTTAATCTATTTTCCTTGCATTAAATACTATCTATCAATTTATTTTCAAATTCACTATTTTTCCTTTGTTATTGACAAACTTCTATTGAGCTTTCCTGATTTTTTATTGTAAATGTTAGTTTTTTCAGTTCTAAAATTTACATTTTTAAAAGTGTGCATTCCCCTACAAACTCTTATCCTTTCCTTCACATTGAATATGTTATTCTGTAACTCAAAGAGCATAGCAATCATAGCTGCTTTAAAGTCTTTGCCTGATAATCCCAACACTGGAGTCATCTTGGAAATGGCATCTATTTACTGTATCTTTCCTTAAGAATTTGAGATTTTACTAGTTCTTGGAATGTTGCATAATCTTGGGTTTCATCCTGAACTATGTGAATGTTACATTATAGAACTGGATTCAGTTATAATCCTGCACAGAATGTTGGTGTTTAGAAGGCTGACAACTCGAGTAGGTTAAGACCAAGAGTTCTGTCTTATCTTTGGCTGTAGTTTGTATCTCAGTTCAGTTCTCAAAGCATTTTTAATGCTGTTTTGAGTCTGCTCCACTCAGGAGTAGCTCAGATGTTAGTGTAACACATGAGTAGTGGTTCAAATCTCAGTTTATTTCACACAGCTGTGCTGTGCTGCTTTGGTTTTGCCCAAACATGTGCCTAAGTGAGGGGTTAACCTGAGCTGTGTATAGATCCGTAGATTTAGAGTATCCTCTTTTCTATCTCTCAATGTTCAGGGAGCTCTTATAGCCAGGGGTGTCCAACCAGCAGCCTGCTGGTTGCATGCACATTGCTTATGGATTGTTTTATCTGTGGTATTGGATATTACAGAACGTATGCACTGACATTTTTTTTTTCTCATCTTGTTTTGTTAGTGTCTGTGTATTTAACGTGGCCCAAGACAACTCTTATTCTCCCAATGTGTGGCAGAATAGAAACTATAGACAGTTTCCAGTCTGTAGGATCTACTTTTCTTTTCTTTTCTTTTTTTTGTTTATTTTTTAAATTTCAGATTAATATGAGGGTACAAATGATTAGGTTACAATGTTTGCATTTGTTAGGTGAGGTCCCTGTTGTAGTTGTGTCCTGTGCCCAGGAGGTGAGCCATGTACCCTTACTTTGCGCCCATTAGGTGGAAGCACACCAACCCCCTCTCTCTTCTCCTTCCTCCGCTCAGCTTGAATTGAATTGAGGTTTTCTCTTGTGTGGGAATATATTAGTTCACCTACTGGCTTCCTTTTAGTATTGAACATGTTGGATATTTACTTTTCCATTCTTGTGATACTTTACTAAAGAGAATGTTCTCCAACTCTATCCAGGTTACTGTAAGAGATGTAAAGTCTCCATATTTTTTTTAGGGCTAAATAGTACTTTTCCTTATCTCTCTGGCCAGAAATATGGGTTCCCTTGGAAGTTTTATGGCTACTGCCACTACCAAACTACTGTGTGAATGGGGCTCACTTCTGGGGACAATGTTGTGAGAATGAAAAACCAAGGAAAGTCATCCCCAGGTTTTTACCCAAGTTTCAGCTCCTTTCTTGTTTCCTCTCTGCTTTTTCCTTGCTTTTCAAAACCCTCAGTGTTTTGGTTTTTTGTTTTGTTTCTTTCCCCCCAGAGCCCTCAGTTATGTGACAACAAAGTTTTAGCGGTAATTAACTAGAAGAATGAGCTGGGTGTTTATCTCCAGTGCTGATTGCAGAACAACTCCCACCCCTTAATAGTGTTAATGAGGATAATAACTTTTCTGTGAGGCATGTCCTGATAAGGAAAGTTTGGGGTCAGTCACAGAGAAAATGGTGATTATATCTTTGCTTTTCTTCTCTTTCCTGACTTCTTCTCCTTTCCGAAAACACACAACACCTTTGTGTTTAGTCTTGGCTTTCTAATGTCTGCTATTAGAAATCTTACTTGGGCCAGTTCTCATCTCTTTTTTGGGTATTTTCTCAACTCTGTTAAGAATTCCATTTTCTCAGTAACCTACTTGAACTCAGTTATCGGGTGAAACACATTTGATAAACTAATTCTTTTTAAGGTGCTATTGTCCGATAATGGTTATCTCTCCAGTCAGTGTTCCATGACTGCCTTCAAAGTATTTTTTTGGAAGGAGACTTTGGATCAAATCTAAGTTTCAGTTTCAGGTGATTATAGAGATACTTTCATAAGGTGTAAATCAACAAGAAAATTTTACCCAACTGTAAGGGCAATCATGGTGGTTATTTATATGTGGTAATTCTTACATTTATATTTTATAATAGATGTCTGTGATAGAATTAAAAAATTATATTAATAATAAGAAAAATATGTATTTTAGTTATAGTTTAGAATTTTATTGCAAGTTTTTTTTTTTTTTTTTTTTGGTAGAGACAGAAGAGTCTCACTTTATCACCCTGGGTAGAGTGCCGTGGCATCACACTGCTCACAGCAACTTCCAGCTCTTGGGCTTAAGCGATTCTCTTGCCTCAGACTCCCTAGTAGCTGGGACTACAGGCGCCCGCCACAGCGCCCGGCTATTTTTTTTTTTTTTTTTTCAGTTCGGCCGAGGCCGGGCTTGAACCCGCCACCTTCGGTATATGGGGCCGGCGCCCTACTCGCTGAGCCACAGGAGCCGCCCTTTTATTGCAAGTTTTAAAGTCATCAGTAGGAAATAGAAAATATCTTAGGAACAGCCTGGATAATCTTTTTATTATTACTTTTATGATGACCTTTAAGATGTCACTAAATATTTTTACTAAATGACAAGAAAATTGTAGATATGCTAAACTGTGAAAAACAGATAAAGGCTTAAATATAAGTTTGAAAAATTCTAAAAATTACACAAATATGTTTTCCTATCTTCTTCCCTTCCCTAAGTCACCCATACCTACCTGAGTGAGATTTCTAGAATGTAGATATAATCTTATAAGTTCTCTTCTTCATATTGCCTAGAAGTAATGTGTGAAAACATCACCAACAGCATTGCATTTGTGCAAAATAATTGATAGTCCTTTAATCATCCTTAATAATTGATAGTCCAGACATCATCCGCCCTGTAGAGTTTTCCCTGACTCGCCCAGATGAATAAAGCTTTTCACTGCATATAGAGCTAGAGAACATTTATTGTATTATTTTCATACAATTTGTTTAACTGTCAGTTCTTTTCACTAAACTCTGATTTCTTTTAAGTCAGAAACTCTCTCTTTCTCAATCTTGGTTTCTTCAGAGTAATAGTGAATCCTTGTTTAATATCTGACCAAAGGCAGTATGAAAAGACAGATAGAACCAGGGTTGGTATGGTTCAGAGGGGTCAAGTCAGCCACATTTTGGACATTTGAGTGAGTGGTAACAAGTAAAGGTTGGAAATCCAGAGCCCAGGGTCTTATCACTTGGGTAAGAGGAAATCAGTGTGTGTGTGTGTTTACTCTGGATTGAGAGGTAAAGAATTCATTCTACCAAAAAAGGAGCAAGGCCAGGCTAGGAGACTATGCACAAAGGCATGGTATGACCAATTTGGTTAAGGTCAGGGTGGTTGGGACTCAAAGGTGAACCAGGTATCAGGACAAGAAACCATAAACATGTAGAGACTCTGATCTCAAAGGCATATTCTGACACAGTAGTTAAAGAAAAGGAACAGTGGCTTTTGCATCCTTTTCTGGTTCTTTTTTTTACAAACAGCTTTTGAGATTTCATTTCACCCCTACTCTTGGAATATTTGGAAGACAGTCTTAGGTCAGTAAACTACTTAAAACAGCAAAGTACTCATTAATTGCCCAGTGTGTGCAGACAGCTATACAAGGTGTTATGTACTGTATTAAGCCAAAGATCAACAGACAAAGAATCTGCTTTAGGCAACAATAATATGACCTTTGTGTGTGAGTGTCACTTCAGCTGGGCTGAAATAATGTTTTTCAAGCTTGGCTTGATAGAAATCTATGTTGTGAAAAAGTCTAAAATAATACTGGGGGGAAAAGCCTTGAAAATGTATTAAGATTTAGAGGTTAAGGTAGGTGAAGAATCTTCCCCCTGTACTTCACATTTTTATTCTATCCATCAAGATATTGAGCTAGATTCTACCATATGCTGAATAGAAACTCACCCCTTTTGGGAAGGTAGTCAATCTATTAATTCAGTTAAATAAATATTTTCAAATACTTTTCGTGCATCCAGTGTTGTACCAAATGTTGTAGAGGATAAAAAAGAATTAAAAAGAATTCTTTGCATCATCTTTTTTTTTTTCTTTTTTAAGACAGAGTCTCACTTTGTCACCCTTGGTAGAGTGCTGTTGCCTCATAGCTCACAGCAACCTCAAACTCTTGGGCTCAAGTGATTCTCTTGCCTCTGCCTCCCAAGTAGCTGGGACTACATGTGCCCACCACAATGCCCAGCTATTTTTAGAGATGGGGTCTCCCTCTTGCTCAGGCTAGTTTCGAACCTGTGAGCTCAAGCAATCCACCCGCTTGGCCTCCTGGTGTGCTAGAATTACAGGTGTGAGCCATCGTGCCTGGCCTAATTCTTGGCATTGTTTTGTCTTTGAAAATTTATTGGGGAAGGACAAATGAAGCTTTATGATAAACTAAGATCTTACTGTTGAATTTAGTGAAAAGCCATCAAGAGCACTGACAAAAACTATTCCTGGTGTTCTTAGATTATTCCAGTCATAGGAACAGTCAAGAACTTGAATAACCTTAAGCACAGCTTTTGAATCTAGGCCCTTGCTTGATGGTTTGGATTCCTTTCTTTCTCTTTGGTGCCTGGAAACTCTTGGGTAATTTGGTACCATCGTCATGGCTTTTATGCTGATGTTCTGGTTGTGGTCACCTAAGTGCTGAGACTCTGGGCAGTCTAGGGTGGGCTGATCTTCCTATCCTCTGTTGGGATAGGAAAGGAATAGAGCAATCTGTAAACGCTGTGTGGGTGCACCTGAGACAGCTGAAATAGGCACAAGGGAAAAGCCAAGAGGATTTGAGCTTGTCTAGGATTGTTATGACTGACTCTGTTTCCCTTGAGATTGAGAGAAGACTTCTATCTCCCCCACTCTCCTGACCTCGGTTGATGATGACTATTATGGCCAGTCCTAGATGGTCTCATCTTAGATGATCCCAGATGTTAGGGTTTCAATTTCACAGTAAGTATTATCAAATAACCTAGAATATATTCTTCAAGGATAGTGGCCTGGACCTTTGATCTCATGAAGCAAGCTAGCTCAGTGGAAGGATATTTGCTTATTATAATAAGCACAGAAGCAAGGTGGGTCTTGTGACAATGAAGTTGAAAACTAGAAAGCCATTAGGAATAGCGACAGCTACTCTCTGTTTTTTTTGTGGAATTTTAGCTTTTGCTTCTCAGCACATTTGCCCTATTCCCTTGTATTTGTGCAGTTTGGCTTTCTGTGGTTTAAGCAGTGCATACAGTGGTCAGAAATGGTCACTTTGTACCCACCACCACATGACCTTTCATTGGAAGCTTCTATGATCTGACTGTAGCTTTGTAAGTTTCAGTTCAAAATCTCAGGGAAAGAGCTATCCTGAAGACTCGTAGGCACTGTGGCCCAATCACTGTGGCCTTAGGAGCAGGTTCCTATGGAACATATGTGGCCATTAAGCCCACGCTTATAGGAAGGACGTACTGTGCTATTACAGACAAGGTGACACAGACTGTGCAGGAACTACCTACAGGCGTGTGTCTGAGTGACATCCACCCATGGAGCAATCCTCCTTGCCAAAGTCAAATCACCTGCCCAGCTCTCTCTGAAACAGGATGACTCACTGCTTTTCTGGATCCAGAGTTTGAGAATTCTTTCTTTTAAGGGCTTTAGGGATCTAACTGCCAAAAATTCTAAGTTTTCTTATGAAAAAAGTATTTATTGAAATAGATCCTCATGTAAAAGAGTTCCGCTGGTCTGGGTATCCCAGTGTTCTGAACGTGCTTAGGCTGAACTGGACACCAGTATCACAGAACAGATGAATACTATGGCCAAAAGACGTAGGAAAGGATTATCTGTGGGGAAAATCCCCCTTTTAAACTTTTTCCCCTCATAAACCTTGAAGAAAGTCATCTTTGAAGCAGACTAAAATCTGTCTTGATAATTAGGAAGCAAATCTGATTTAAGTCTTGCAATGAACATTTTCCGTTTGTATACTTTGCATCAGACACTGCGTGGGGTTTGGTGGCAATGGAGATGATGTTTCTTGACTTGTACTTGGCCTCTCTGTGTGCAGCATTGGCTGCAGAAGTTGAGAGGCCCAGTATAAAATAAAAATTCAAGGCCTCTCCTGGAAAAACTGGGAAGACTTTTCAAGATGTTGAAATAATGTTAAATTAAGAGCAGGGCCCTTCTAAGTGTGAGGGCCTGTGTGATTTGCAGCTTGGGTGTCTCTAAAACCAGCCTCTGCTAACTGTGGGCAGGTTGCTTCTACCTCTGCCCCTCGTCATTTCCTGAGGTGACCCCGAGGGTTCTGTTCCTTCCTCAAACTGTTATCATGCCACAGCCCAAACAGTTCAGTTTGTAATTTTTTTAAAGAATAAAACTCATTGCTTTCAATTATGATATATCATAATTTGGCTACAATATTGGATAATCACTAGTCATTAGTTCATTATAAAAAGGTATTACCTATTTAAATTTTCATGTTAAATGTCCTCTTTCTTGTGTTTTCTTGTTATTATGCAAAACTTACAGGGGGAAAATTTATATGATTGTTTATAAAAGATTTTTACATATAGTTAATTTTGGTTTAGTTTGTATTCTGGATTGTAATAGTCTACAAAATAGTAACTCAGTACATTTTAACTGAGGAAGACAATTGACTGGTTGTGTTTCAGGGGGATACAGTGATTTATAATGCCTGAATTTGCGAATTTCGAGTATTCATTATGCAAAACTAGAGGCAAGTGTTTTTTCCCGAGGGGAAAATGGCAGTTTTTTACAAGCTGTATAATGTACCTTAAAATAATTTAAGTAATAAGTTTCATCTCAGGATTTTCATTAACTCAAGCAGCATGCACTATAAAATACATCAGGCTGATGGATGATAAAATTTCTAGATTTGTTTTTAAGAAAGAAGGGCTTATATAAAATATTTAGACAAAAAAGTTTCTAAAGAGGCAATAAAAGTTCTTGAGAATAATTCATAAAAATTATGATAAAATTACCCTTTGTAACATCAATATTTGGCCTGAGATTTAGTAGATGATTGTACTGGGAAGGTCTTCTCTTTTTCAAGACTGGGGTTTTAATCGATCTATCTTCCTTTATGCATTATTTTTCTGACTGTGGTGCTCCCGTGAACCAGAGTCGTGTTGTCTGCAAAGCTCACTCTCTCCCTTTGCAGACACCACTGTGTCAGACTCAGGCAGCACTGGCTATCCAGGCCTGCCATCTCCAGGCTTGCTCATCCCCACATGATTCCTGAACTAGGGGAAGCCTGACGGGCAGTACACTGAGAGGGCCTTTCCCACCAGTGGGGAGCATCTGCAGAGTCTGCTGCTCTGCAGTCATTGTCTGGAATATGTCACAGATTCAGCATCTGGCTAAGCATCTGGGGCTTCACCTCTGTTTTCCCTGTGATCCCACTATACTGTGGCCAGGCTGCTGTGCAGATCCTTGGCCTGATGGGGTCTTGACTTCTGGTTCCTGCTCTAGTTTTCTCTGGAAGTGAGGTCATGATGTTGGTTGGGACTGAAGCTTATTTCCAAGCTCCTGCCACAGCCTCCTTTCTCTGCTTCAAGCATCCTGTGGAGAAACTTGAATGTTTATCAGCTGTAATCTGACCCTGGCTCCCATTTGACTGGGCAGCTCTTCTGTGCACTCTCCCCTGCTTCTTGGAATGAGACATTGGCAGTGCTGCAGCACACACACACACATTTGCTATGCTCCACTTCCCACAGTGGCCTCACCTCTTTGTCAGATTTCCTTCAGCTCCTGCTCTGTGCTGGTTAAAAGGCCCCAGAATGTCATCAGGGCTTGGGCCACCATAGCAGGAAGCAGGAAATTGATTGAGATCCATCAATGCTTGCAATGGCTTATCAAAGTGACTCAAGTGTGATCTGAGTTGAGTAGTTGTAACTGAGTCAATCTCCTCTATTGACAAAATACGAAAGATCTTGCATCTTTTGGTAGAAGCTTTCTTGTGCTGTAACAAAGAATGAAAAGTACCATCACATGAGCTGTCATCAACCTACCTTTACCCCTCCTGTCATGTAAAAGCCAAAGTGTGGCTGCTTTTCTCTTATCTCAGAGACTGCTCCATGAGCCTCTCAGCTTACCGGCTCCAACCACTGAGCAGTTCAGGGGTGACACAGGAGTTTGTTCTTTCCTTGGTGGCTCTCTGATCTGGAATTGACTCCAGAGCCCACTCCAGCGCAGTCAGGACAACTTCATTTCCAGCTCTCACTTGGTAGTGCCCTGACCGCTAAGGACTCCCTCTCCTTTTTCTTCTTATCCACCCTGAGCCTGATCAGAACCAAAGGTTTTCCTGAGACAAAGTTGACTAGTGAGTAATGTAGCAAAGAAAGTTGCTTTCAATATCGATCTACTAATTTCCATCTGGGTTCTAGCTCTTTTGTTCTCTGCACCCCAGATCCCTGCTTCCATGTCGAAACCTATTTTCATATTCCACTTGAGAAAGAGCAGAACACTTTAATTATAAAGCGTAAGTAAATACTAGCTTTCTATTATCTTATTTTTAGTATACATCTACATATATAAGTGCATATGTCAAATATCTCATTATATTATCTATATGTATCATGCTTACAAACAAAAAGGAAAGTTTTTTAATACTACATACATAAGAAAAATAATCATTAGAATAAGGTTAATAAATCCAAACCTAAATCGCAAGGATAGAGACACTTGAAAATAAGGGGAGAAAATTTGACCAAAACTATATAAAGAACACTAGGCATAATTGAGAATTAATTTTCTCTCTAAGATTTCTGTATTCAAGGCCAAACTGACAACATGATTAGGTTCATCAATCATATTTTGTCCTTGCTCAAGTCAGGCACATATTTTTAAGGAAAGATAAAATGATAAGATATATTTAATCTTTATATTCTGAGAGAAAATCATCTCACAAGTTCTCTTATGTAAGTGTTATGAATAAATTATATATTACACATAATATATATGTTATTGGAATATATTTATAGAATATATATCATATATATGACCACGAATTTTAAAAATTTAGTAGGAGGAATTGTTTAACCCAAAGGGAGTGTGAAAGGGTATTTAGGTGGTACATAGTGTTACCTAATCTCATATCATACTGTTAACACTGCCTGTGAAGCCATATTTTCCTCTTCAGTGGGTCAAGTACCTTTCAGAAGATGCCTAGTACAAAGTTGTATCAATAATGCAGTAATTCCTGAAGCCATAAGATTATGCTTTTGATACAGTCACCCTGGCTTTGACGTTGGGTCGGTACAGGTCATCGTTAGTAGTTATTTGCCCTTGGTCTTGATGTTATCTTTTTAGTGTTGACTGCATACACCAGGCCTGCCTTGGAAGCCATATTGGCTGCCGTGATAAAGTTGTATATATGGATTTTCTACTTAGGGTCAGTGTCCTAACTCAATAGACTTTTGTTGGGTTAAGAGTGACAGATTAATTTCAGTGACTTTAAAATTATTTTCTGTTTACTTTCTTAGAAAATGTAAATTGGGGATTTTTTTGTTTACAATTATTTTATTCTTCTAATACTAAGTAAGATTCTATTAATAGGATTGATTTTCTGCTAGAACACATTTTAAGCTGTGTGCACATATATCCCTTCTAGGAAAAGAGAAAAATATCTATTCCCTGGAGTCCAGGGATAGATGAAAATAAGGAAAATGGGGAAAGGCTCATTTACTCTTCTCTAAAAGGAATAGAATATTGATTCTGAAAGGAGTATCAACTAATATGTAGCAATCTAAATCAATAATATCCTATATTTCTTTCATTTAAAAATTACATTGATGAAGAATTTGATAAAGGTAATCAGTCATAAAGTAAAGATTCAAAGAACTTAGACTTCCATAGATATTTAGTTTGGAGTAAAAATGACTTAGTGAGGGGAGTTGATCTTCCCTTGGCCCTGGAGCACTTATGAGACTATGCCCACACATGAACATTCAGTTCTGAAGGGCTATTCACACCCGTGGTGTTGGTAGCTGTTCTTAGAAATTCTTTTTGATACCTATGTACTCTTTCCCGATCTACTTTCTACTACCTGCCATGTTTCCGGCTCTATGATAATCTCTGACCCTGTCTGTTCCAGGAACTTGCCACATGGGCTCTTGTTCTGATCATCAATTTGGACAACTAACCATCTTATCACCTCGGACAATATTCATTCAATATGCTGCATTCATCATAGCAGAAGGGAAGTACCTAGCTCTTCCCTTGCACACTGCTTTCCTGGACTGCTTTGAGAAGCATCTCTAGCCTACATTGTCCTGGGTCATTCTTACCTCACATGATGTCTCACATAATTGAAATCTACAGGTATCTAATAAACCAGTGCTTCTTGTAATGCTTGATACTTCCTCAAAAGTAGCATTAGAAAACAGGATTATTTATCACAAAATTAGAGAAAAGCTATAAAGGGCAAATATTTCAGGGACATTACATAGGAGGTTAAATTCCTTTTAAAATGTGTGGAACTTATATCTAATCTTCTCCATAATCAAGTGGGTTGTGGTGACGATGACTGCAGATAGAGAGAAAAGGGGAAAGTTGGGGGAGGGGGAGAGAAAGGAACTGTTTGCTTTTAGAGGAAATATGGGGCAATATGGAAGGAAATTGGGAAGGATTGGGGGAGAGGCAAACCCAGAGGCTAGAATACTTCATAAATTTTACCTACCTCAAAATGGTGCCTGAAATCAGCCCTAAGTAAAATGTAAGTTTTGTATTACTCTTCTCATTACTTGTCTCCCTTGGCCAAAAAAATTGGAAATTGATTGGGCATGCAAATCTGGGGAGGAACCCCTAGAGACTGAAGTATACAAGAGCCAGGAAAATCAGTCTGCAGTCGCCGACTGTGGAATCCCCTCTCAGCATCAACTAGTTTTTCCCCTGGTTCTCCTCATCTCAGTAAACGACACCTCTGTTTATTACAAGACTCAGTCTGGAAACTTTGCAGTCATTTTTGATTCTTGTATTTTGTCCAAATCATGTTCAAGCCAGCATAAAATGCAATTTTGTTTCCATACCCTGCAGGTCTTTCAGAATCTGGCTCCTGGCTAATCCCTAATTTAATTTTCTTCTACCCTCCCCTTGTTTACCACATTCCAATGCCATTGACTTTCTGCTGTTCTTGGAATGCACATATAGGCTCCACCTCAGGGCCTTTGCACATATAGTTCTGTCTATTAGTCTTCTGTCCCTGGATATCCCTCTGGTTCACATCATTCAGATCTCTGCCCACACAGTGGTGCATTACAGAGGTCTTCCTTTGCTACCCTTTCTGAAATAGCACTTTCTGTTCCTTAGTTGATCTTGTTTTTTTCAATTATAGTGCTGCTACTTCGTGACATAATAGTAGGCACTGCTGTGTTTGTTATATCTTTATATATATATTGATTTCTTGTTTGTTTCTTTCACTCAAAGGTGCTATATCCTATTTTCTTTATATCTGTTATTTGTTTCTCATTTGTGATATCAAGATTTATTGAATGAATAAATAAACAAATAAATATAAGGTGATCTTCTTGGAAAGTAGTCATAACCCAGAACCATGTGCATTAAAACAACTTTTCTGGGCTTGGTGCCTGTGGCTTGAGCAGCTAAGGCACCAGCCACATACACATGAGCTGGTAGGTTTGAATCCAGCCCGGGCCCGACAAACAACAATGACGGCTGCAACCAAAAAATAGCTGGGCATTGTGGTGGATGCCTATAGTCCCAGCTACTTGGGAGGAGGAGGAAAGAGAATCGCTTGAGCCCAGGAGGTGGAGGTTGCTGTGAGCTGTGATGCCACAGCACTACTACCCAGGGTGACAGCTTGAGGCTCTGTCTCAAAAAAAAAACCAAAAAACAAAACAACTTTGTGATTAAGACAAGGATAAATAGCAAGTATTTCATTGTTTTCAGGGTGCTGAGTGAGGAAACACTTACTGCTTACCTAGAGGTGCTGCTTGCTTTTCTTGTCCACCAACAAAGGTAGCCTGGAGTTTCCCTGGAGGAAAACAGCCCCAAGGAGATGACACTAAATCCAGGCCAGGTCTTTGGCGGTTCTTGAATCATAAGTTTTGATGAATCAGTTGCTTTCCATGGGGAAGCTCACATCACACTTAAAGGAACAATAGTAAACCCAACAGTGACAATTATTCCTGAGGAACTACAGGAAAGAGGAAGGAGATAAATTTCAAACTAAAGTTCTGTGGTGACTGACTAGGTGTCTTACAACTTGGTCTGATAACCTTCATTAACTATGGTGGCTATGTCATGGTCTGGGCTGCTTGAAACCGTTGTATGAATGTACAAAATATAGACTACCTGCTTATAGTCCTCTGACCCTCACAAACAGAGAAGTCCTTCTATCTCTGCCAATAAAGGACAGACTATAAATAGCACAGTATGTATGAACCAGTACATGTACGGTGTATAAAATGGATCAATAAGTGTATGGCGTGGAAAATGAACCAGTAAGTGTTTAGTGTTCAGAATTTGGGAGCCCATGACTGGTCAGAATCTTATTTAGCAGCATGGGAAGTCTGATTTGAGAGTCAAGGTAAATTTAGGAGACATGGAAGGGCTCAGCCACAACAGAGATGAAAGATCAGAAAACATAATTCAGGAAAAAGAAAATCGAAAGTCAAACCTGTAGTTGTTTTCTGAATGGTACAGCGGTCTTTTGCAGAGAGTAAGGAAATGCTGTTTTTTACCACCTCGTCTTGGAAGTTCCCGTGACTGTCCTCTACTATGTAACACACCTGTCTTCTAGGGCAGCGCCTGACAATGTGGCATTCTATCCCTGCTGCCTAGAATGTCCTTCCTCCTCCTTCTTTAGCTGGTAAAGGCGCCTTTTCGATCCTTCTAAGGGAATGAGCGCTCCATGTCCTTTCCGTCCACAGTCTGTAATTTGTTTGTACCATTGCTGTGCCAGCCCGGCGCACTGTTCAAGACCGGCTCCCCTGACAGTTTTTCATAAAGGCCGCATTGCCTTGTTTGCTTCTGTCTTAGTTTTGGCACAGAATAGATTTTTCAGCAAATGTCACCTTCTCTAAAACTCTTTTCACTACCCTAATTTAAAAGTAACCTGTGTCCTCCCTACCATTCTGTGTGTATATCTCCTGCTGCGTTTGTCACAGCCTGTGCTGCTTGGAACTGCCTGAATTTGTGTGGAGGTCCCTTGAGGGCAGAGGCAGGGACCCAGTCTTATCTGGTATTCCCTAATGTGCCCAGCACAGTCGCTGGTCCTTAGTGAACACAAAAAACAACTTTTACATTGTACTGAAGGACATATTGACTTCAGCCTCCAAAAGAAAATTTCTTATTAGGTGAGAAATTGCCCATCTGTGATGGTTGTTAAGCATTGGTTTCGAGATAAGAATATTATGTCTAATTTATTTTCTGAAGATTATGTAATTAAAATGGAGTAAATTTATATCTTTGAAGGGAGAGGAATGGATGTGATTAGCTGACAGCTTCACTTTTTCTTTTTCTTTTTTTTTTTAAGTTTATATTTGAATACATTTTTAGGCACATAAGCTATAGAAGAACATTTCCATTGTCCTGGAAGTTTCCCTTGAATTTTTTTCTCTCTTCTTTAAAATTTTCCAATATTTTATCAGGCAATTTTTCAAACATATGATACAGTGGAAAGAATTATACAGTGATCACCGATATGCCCCTCAAATACATTTCATAACTTTTTTCTTCTTCTTCTTATGTAGGGAATTTATTCATAGGGAGGCCACACGTTTTGTGCCCCTCATCACAATGGCCCCAGATTCCTGCTGCGTATGTAATAAGCAGAGGAGCTTCACTTACTTTTTCATTCAAAATAGTACATTTCCTGTACTTTTCTCGCTAATTTTCAAAATCATGTTTGAAAATCACTCTATGTTATTTGATCACTAATCTAACGTTCATGTAAAATTCTATAAGAATAGAGATTCCGAAATGCCAAAGTTTTTATATTCACAACAAATTAGGCCACAAAGACCATGGTGCACTGAAGATCAAAATGCTATGATATCCAAAGGTCTGAATTGCTAACAGTGGAATTTTAGGTACAGAGGAAGAAAAAGGATGGATTTAATGATGAGATTTGATCAGTCCTTCAAAGCATATTGTGAAGGGTAAGTGTTTTCTCATATGCCCGAATAACAGGAAGAAAACCAATTGCGCCATTTTTTCCTTGTATTAGTGAATGTTTTTCTCATGACTTATGATTAAACTATAAAAATGTAGACCAATCTGTCAAGTATTTTCTATATCCTTGTTGGCACTGCTTTCTTTTTTTTTTTTACTCACAGTAAATCACTCAGCCAAGTTTACCAGATATTGCATGATGGACTTTATTCCTCTAGATACATGAATTTAATATTTTATTCTTTTCTTTATTCAAATTAGACATACTATCATACAGGGCAGATTTTTTTTTCACTATAAGATTATGAGACATAGATTCCTCTCTGGGGCCAGTGGAGAATTCCTTCCTATTTCTAATGAGATAAATCATTAGAACTAATGATTAGATCTAATGAGTTCACTTGAAGTAAAAAACAACAACAAAATAAAAAACAACTCAAGAAAAGTCTCACTTTAGTTATTCCTTTTGAGATGTTATTGAATTGATGTGGCTAAATTTTTTTTTTCTATTTTGCAGACCACATAAATGTATTTCTCTGTTTCCTTCAAGTCCTCTTTGGCACGTACTCTTTAAGCTATTATGTGCGCTGTCGTGATTGAAGGTAATATCTAATATTTCTGCAGGAGAAAAACAGCAGTGACTTTATTGTTAGTCCTTCCAAATAAAAGCTTAAGAAATTTTAGAATTTGGGAATTGAATTAACCCTTAGCTATTCTTTGAGATGTGGTTCATTTGAAGGATAGTATTTTTTATTTTATATTAATATTTTCTAAGTTATTAATAGCTGGCAGAGCAGTTCTTACAAAAGTCAATTTATTTTAGAGTCCTGATTCTGTAGATGACCTTATTTAATAGTTAATACAAGTTTCATATTTTTACTAAAAAAGGCTCACTCTTTCCTATAGATAGAGCCTGGTGATACTGATCCCTGGTTATTCTGTAACTTCCTTTTCTTTCTGTTAAAAAAAGACTTTATTTAGAATTTGTGTAACAATGACAATATACAGAATTGACAATGAATAGAATTGAATATCTATTCAAATAATAGAATATGAATTCTAACCATTACTTTAACTCTCATCTTAACCTAATTCTTAATATGAAGCTTTTTCTATTCTGTGTCTTCTTGACAAGAAGTAAAGAAGCTTCTTTATAGATCAAATGCCTCATTGCCCTTTGAGGATAGTTTGATTTCATGTTCATGTCTGGAACAATGGTAAGGAAAATTAAAATGTAAGCTTCAAGAGGTCACTGTCTCTCTTGTTTTTCAGTGTGTTCCAAGTGACTAGCATAGTTTGGGCACAAACATCAGTTTAATAAGTATTCAGAGAACAAACGAAGATCAGTGGTTTTTGCATTGATAATCTTATTCTTTCTGTAGGAGATGTCCTCTATTGCTCTAGATCACAGTGAGTAAGAATAAGTTTTGGCATCAAGCAGGCCTGGATTAACTTTTCAGTTTGCTCAAGTTACTAAATATTCCTCTAAACCTCAATCTCTTCATCTGAAAAGGTGAGAAGTAAGGTGCTGTATTTAAAGCCCTTTGAATTGTGTGACCCATGATAGATGGACTTTATTATGAGTAGTAAATTTTATAGGATGTTTGCTTGTATTTATGCATGCAAAAGTCTACTTCAACTCAATAAAAACATCTAAATGAGTCAGAACTACTTTTCTTTTTTCCCCCCTCATTTTCTCTGTTACAGAAATAGAACAGTCCCTGCTGAGCCCAAGCTGTATTTTATTCTTGAATTAAGACTTCTCTTTCTGTGTACTTCTGGAGAAGTGAGTGAGGGTCTTGTCAGGAAATTATATATACTGTAGGAGGAACTGTGGTTTGCCTCCCGAAAAGGACAATCATAGCAGAAGAGAAATTGGAGGCAGATTGCTGTGGTCAAAGTTAAAGGAGAAAGGTCATTTTGTTCTAGCTCATCAGCCAGTTCCCAGAATGAGTGCTAGGGTAGAATCTCTAAATAAGAGGGATCAAATATTACTAAAGGCTGAAAGCAAACATTAAAAACAGCATTTCACCAAAATCGCTGTCGATGTTTGAATCTTTGAAAACATAAGATGTTGTCAGCATCATTGTTGCCAGCAGGGTTGGTGTTGAGGAGACAAGGGTATGACTTGAGGAAACTGAAATGGTACCTTCAGGACACAGGGTACCTGGTCAGCCCACAGCAGCAACCTCAGTGGAGACATTTTCAGTGGCATCAACAGCACTGTCAGCATTACCACTGCTGATTGTTGATAACCTGAGTATTATTATGAGTTTTATGATACAATAAAAGGATAGTGGTTGCTAGCTACTCTATAACCAAGAACATTAATTAGTTCAGATGGGCAGGTGGCACCTGACAAACTCTTATAAATATTTGTAAGAAATTTGAAGAAAAACTCAAGTTACCACACCATTGTGAGAAAATCTGAATGTGATAGAGTTTGGGGATTATTAGTGTGACCTTATTTTTTGCCTATGGACTGTGAAGCATGTCTCACTTTGAGATGAATAAGTCAATGTAAATTGCTTTTTAAAAAAACTCTTCAGATGATCTGGATTGATAGTAATTCAGCATTATATAAGTTTTTGTGTGTACAAAGAAAATGCTTAATTATCATTCCTGAACAAAAATTATTATGGAAGAAAACTGGATTAATATTTCAAGGTTTTCTATAAATTTCTGACTTGGTTCTGTGGAATCAATTACAAAACTCCTATTGAGAATTCTTTAATAAAAATCTGAATGTCATGATCCCTAGTTTTAGGGGGAGGCAAGGAATTATGAATCACCTACAATTAGTGTTCTATATCCTTTGGGATCATCTTTGTTATATGACACTACAGGAAGGGAAAAAATTGTGACATTATGCTATACTTTGTTCTCCCAACCTAAAGCTTGACAACTATAAGGGTACATTTTTTTTCTATTTTATTAGAGATTTTCATCAGTGTATGCATTTGATATGATTAATAGTGGATTTCAAAGAGCTAAAAGTTATGTTGATTGAATTCATTAGCTCAATCAGTTTATTTGGTTATGAATAAAGTATGTAAATCTTAGTCCTATCTGAACTGAATGATTCCTTGAATGAAACAAATTAGTTATTTGCTTTAATACATTATAAGCATAGCAACCACAAATCCTAATAGGTACATATATTGATTAGCATAATTCCGGATTTCTTTCTGTGCATAAATATGCAAAGATGAAGAATCAACCCAAATGCCCATCAATTTATGAGTGGATTAATAAAATGTGGTGTATATATAACATGGAGTACTCCTGTGCCATAAAAAAATGAATTAATGTCTTTTGCAATAATCTAGATGGAACTGGAGACCATTCTCTGAAGTGACATGCTACAAGAATGGAAAAGCAAACACCACATGTACTCACTTTTAAATTGTAACTAACCCATCAGGACTCATGTGCACAAATGGAAGTAAAACTCAATGTAAATCAAGCAGGTGGGAGGGGAGAGGAGTGAACTTATACCTAATGGGTGTAATGGACACTATCTGGGTGATGGGCACACTTGTAACTTTGGCTCAAACAGCACAAAAGCAAAATGTGTAACCAAAACATTAATATCCCTGTAACATTCTGAATAATAAAAATAAGATGATAAAAATAATTTTTAAAAACAGAATTAGTAATGCATATGATTTTAAAATTTGAAGTTATTAAATATAACCTTGAAAGTGCATTTTACTGAAGTAAGATGAACTGATAGAAATATTATTGAATTCCAGATAAGTCTTCTAATATATTCTAAAACATCCCTTTAAAATTTATAGTTTTGGGTTTGGCACCTGTAGCTCAAGCGGCTAAGGAGCCAGCCACATACACCTGAGCTGGCGGGTTCAAATCCAGCCTGGGCCTGCCAAACAACAATGATGGCTGAAACCAAAAAATAGTCAGGCGCTGTGGCAGGTGCCTGTAGTCCCAGCTACTTGGGAGTCTGAGGCAGGAGAATCGCTTGAGCCCAGGAGTTGGAGGTTACTGTGAGCTGTGATGCCACGACACTCTACCTAGGGCGACAGCTTGAGGCTCTGTCTCAAAAAAAAAACAAAAAACAAAAACCAAAATATCAACCATAGTTTCGCTTGATGTTAGTGTGACAAGTAAGTTTTAAATATATATTTCAACTCTATGAAATATCCATCAACTTAATCTATGAAACAGGAGGGGAATAAATTAGGTATTAGTTAATAAATTAGGTATTAAGAAGTTTGAATGCAAATAGCAGAAACTGACTATAGGTAATAGATACAAACTTTTTAAAAAAGGAGATATAAGGTAGATCACAGAATTGGTGGAACTTCTTGTTAGTACCACTAGGGTCCTCTTGGTAGAGCATTATTCTGTTTGGGGTAATGATTGCTGTATAGAAACCATCTAAAAATGATATAAACAATAGGCATTTTGTTATTGATCATGAACTTACAGGTCAGATGAATGATTTCCTGATCTTGTCTACTAGGCTCACTCATGCATCTGCTGTCAGCTGGTGCATCTGACATGTTTGAGGGTTGACAGGCTACTGCATATAGTATCAGGGATAATTAGGCCACATGTCTCTCCTGTGAGCTAACCTAAACTTGTTCTTGTGGAGGGATTGGAGGGGGGGGGAGACATATTGGCATGATATTTTGAGGACTTGGTTCAAGATTGGCATGACATCATTTCTGCCACATTCTATTGACCAAACCAAGTCAAAGGAAGAAATAAAGTCTACCTCTTGGGAGGAGCTCAAAGTCACTTGGACAAAGGTATGGATAAAGGTTTCAGGAGAGCAGGAGAGAGAACTGGGGTTCTACTACTTTTCTACATAATTCCAGTGGCTTCAAAAATTCCATTGACCTTGACGTCAAACTTGAATACCTGAGTTGAGCCCTTCTGATCAGGTTCACGTATGGATTTGTCTCCTTAGATATAGCTCTTTTTGATTCAGAGATATACAAACTAAAAAGATGAGCAGCTGCCTCCACATACCCAAAATACAGTTGTGAGATAGGAAAAAGATACCTCAAACAACACTCCCATCAAAAAAGGGAAGAATTTGTGGCAGTTATGAAATCCACCTGGGAACATGCTGCAGGCCCTCCCCTCCCAGGATTTGGGAATGCTGCTTGATCAGACCTAGGTTCTTCTCCCTGGCAGCAACTTTTTACCTTATATCTCTATTGCATTTTAGAAGTGACTCTGTAGTCCAGTGTTTTTCTTCATTCTTTACCCTGTCATATTTCTTTGTCCTTTCCCTCCTTGGCTCCTTATGAAGAACAGCCCATTTCTTCCAGCTAATTTGTTTTTTGAATGTAATTTCTTCCCACAGAAAGTTGAAGGCCAAGACTGCTTTATAATTTGAATAATTTTAGTTCCTTTTTGTCCAGGTTGGTGGTATTTCGACATGTATACTTTTAAAAAACTTTGTGATCTTCTTATGAATTGAATGAAAATTCATCTTTTTGACAAAAAACCAAACATGCCCCTTTTTGTAGACTTATTTCTACTTTTAGATGGCATTCTGAAAACACAGTTTTTAGATTCCTGAAGTCCTTTTTCCTATGTCACAGAACCTATTAGTTACCACCTTAATTCTTTCTGATGTTTTTAACCCTTAAATTAATCTTTGACCCTATCTTCAGGCTGGGGACGCTGTTGAAGAGGATTTTTATTTTCTAACTCTCCAAGTTATGACCATGAGAGTCCTTCCAAATTCTGCCTTAAGCTGGTCAGTTATTTCTTTATCTCATTTCCCTCTTCCCCTCGTATCATGTCACACACAACTAGAACACTTGGAGCATCGTACCTGGAAATTTTCTCAGTTACATCCAGAAGTTCATTAGATGCATTTTTTCATCTTCCAAATAGGCCAGACAACTATTTTGCTGATGTTTCTCTATTCCATAATATAAGCCACCATGCTTTCATCCTTCAGTCTCATTTAATCACCATTTTTCTAACTTTTGCTAGCAGTTTGCTATTTTCCAACCTTTGCTTTTTACCCAATCTTGAAACCAATAGTATGGCTTATGTTTTGTGAAGGCAGGATACCCTCCTGGATATTAATTTCTGTGTCCATTACATGTTGCTGCATGATAAACCACCCCTAAAAGCCCTAGCACTTTACCACTGGTCATGAGTCAATGGGTCTGCCCAGTAGTTTTGATCTTGGCAGGCCATGAGCACAAGTGTGTCACTCAGCAGAAAGGTTGGGGGCTGTTTGAAATAGGGTATCTGGGGGTTGGCTGCTTTTGGCTGGTGGGGGTGACTTATTAATCCAGGAAATTAGTCTGAAATTATTCTCACAGTGCTGGACAGATTTCTAAGAGTGATAAAGTAACAACACACAAGGCTACTTCTTCCCACACTATTGGCCACATCAAATTATAACTACAACCTAGATTCCAGGGTAAAATAAAAGATTTTACTGCTTGATGAAAGAAACATCAAAGTTAATTGCAAATACATGGATAAGGGAAAGGAGAAATGAGCCAGTTTTGATATATATTCTGGCATTTAGGGTTCCATGGGCCAATTCTGTAAGATATTGGCAGAGGCCTGGCATTTCCCATCTTTCCATGGAGGAAGCACAAGTGGTGCTCAACGCATGCGTTTGGATGTGGGCACAGTGGTTTCCTTGTCTGCAGCTGACAATAGTGGTTAACTTTTAAAATACATTGGAGTTTATTTCTTTTGTTGTACCCAATAACTCAATCATTGGGATTGGAGTACCCTTTAAGTAATATCCAGTGCTTTGTTAACCCTACAGTTTTCTCCAAAAATTATCTTACAAGCAAATTTAGACCAAGATATGTTAGGCATAACCCCTGGTGGTATTTTGAGGGGTATGTGGCCCAGGCTTCACAGAATTTAAATGGTACAGTAGCCCCCACCTTATCTGTAGTTTCATTTTCTGTGATTTCACTTGCACATAGTCAACAGTGGCCTGAAAATAGGTAGAGTACAATAAGATATTTTGAGAGAGACAGACCAAATTCAAATAATATTTATTACAGTATGTCAGTGGTTCTCAACCTGTGGGTCATGACCCCTTTGGACTATATTAAAGGTTTGCAGCATTAGAAAGGTTGAGAACCACTGTAGAATATTATTATAAATATTCTATTTTATTATTTAGTTATTGTTGTTAATATCTTTTATGTTTTCTTTCTCTAAAAGTTAAGGACTTTATTTATTTGTTTTGTTATTTTAATTTTTATTTATTTCAAAATATTAAGGGGGTACAAATGTGTTAGGTTATGTGGATTGCTTTTGTAATGCTTGAGTCCTGGCTATAGTTGTGCCTGTTATCCAGATAGTGTGCATCGTATCTGTTAGATAGGTTATGTCCCCATCCCACCTCCCCCTCTACCTGGTTGATTTCCCTCTGTAAAAATGTGGGCTCATTGGTTAGTTCTAAGAATATATGTAGTGGTTTTAATTTTTTTTTATTCTTGAGATACTTCACTAAGAAGAATGGTCTCCCTTTATAATCAGATTTTAGCAAAAGATACTAATTCACCTTTTTATGGTTGAGTAGTACCCTATGGTATGCACAAACTACATTTTATTAACCTAAAACATTCATCTATTGATGGGCACTTGGATTGATTCTACATTTGTGATTGTGATTGTGCTGCAATAAACATTCAAGTGCAGGTGTCTTTTTGATAAAAAGTTGTCTTTTCCTTTGTGTAAATACCCAATGGTGGGATTGCTGGATCAAATGGGATGTCTACTTTTAGTTCTTTGAGGAATCTCTATACTGTTTTCCATATAGGTTGTACTAATTTGCAGTCCCATTAATAGTGTATAAATGTTTCTTTCTCTCTGCATACACATTAACATCTATTGTTTTTGGTTTTATTAATAAAAGCCATTCTGACTGGGATAAGGTGATATCTCATTGTGGTTTTAATTTGCTTTTCCCTGATCATTAATGGTGTTGAGTATTTTTTTTCATAAGTTTATTGGCCATTGTCTTTCTTCTTTTGAAAAGCTTCTGTTCATGTCTTTTGCCTACTTTTTAATAGTGTTGTTTGATTTTTCTTGCTAATTTGCTTGAGTTCTGTGTAAATATTGATTATTAGCCCTTCATTGGATATGTGGTCAGAAAACATTTTCTTCCATTCTATGGGTTGTCTATTTACTCTGTTGATTGTTTCCTTAACTGTGCAGAACATTTTAAGTTTAATCTTTTTAATTAATTTTTGTGGTTCCCATGATTGCCTTTGGGCTTTGGTCATAAATGTTTTGCCTAGGTTGATACTTAGAAGATATTTTTCCTACATTTTTTCTCTAGAATTCTTACAGTTTCATGCCTTAGATCTAAGTCTCTTTTCCATCTTGACTTAATTTTTGTGACCAAAGAGATTCATGGTCCCTGTTTCATTCTTTTGCATGGTGCTATTCAGTTTTCCCAGCACCATTTATTGAGTAGAGCTTCTTTTCTCTACTCAATTGTTTTCTTTGTCAAAGATCAGTTGGCTGAATGCGGATGGTTTTGTATCTGGGTCCTCTATTGTCTTCCACTGGTTTATGTCTCTGTTTTTCTGCCAATACCATGTTGTTTTGGTTACCATACATTTGTAGTATAATTTGAAGTGTAATATAATGCCTCCAGATTTTTTCTTTTTGTTTAAGATTTCTTTGGCAATTGGGTTCTTTTCTGATTTCAAAGTGTTGAATTATTCTTTCTAGATCTCTGAAGTATGACTTTGTTAATATTTGCCTAATTTATAGGTTAAAATTTACTATAATTATGTATATATGTATACCCTTCAAACACAGTACATATACAGTACATATAGGTTTTAGTGCCATCCCTGGATTCAGGCATCACTGGGGGTTTTAAAAAATATTCCTCATGGATAAGGGAGGCACTATATTATATTTTGGCCTCTTAACTAAGATTTCTTTTCTGTGTTTCTACTATTCTTCTTGTCCTTTTCTTCTCATTTTTCCATTTGAGCTGCCTTCAAGGTGAGGGACTATTTGGAATAGAACAAGAGAAGTGAAATTCTTGTCGTCTGAACTTCTAAGGAGATACTTATATATTGTCAAAAGCCATGATCCTGTCATAAAAAATTGGTTAATCTGAATATGTAGGCTGCCTTTTGGAATAAAAATAAAGTAGGTTGATCTAGAGTTGGAGTAATGTTGAGAAAAGAGTAAAATAAGATTGGTTGTTCTAAGTCCCTAGGAAAAGACAATTGGTTTTGTGTTAGGGGAACAATAGAAATCAAAACAAGTTTGAGGCACTCTAAGAAGAAGGACTTATAACTTCCTTCTGTGATCAGGAGAAACTACAGGTCTCCCTGAGAAGCCCTGGCATGAAGCCAGAGCACGAGTGTGCCTATTTGAGAGAAAAGTGTAAACAAATTGTTTTACATTTCACTTTGGGCAGAAAAGCAGCTGGAGGTGTCTAAGGTTACCCAGTGATGGTAAAATGGCTGGCACCTTGCAGTCCTGTTCATGCAGGAGAATGGAGGCCTTGGGGAGGTTACTGATGGCCTCAGCAGATTGAGTTACATCTCAGCCAAGATGCTGTAGCATGAGCAGGACTGTGGCATTCATGAATTAATAAATCAGCCCCTCCCTCTGAACTATCTCCAGAAGAATTCCAAATTGACTTTTTACCCAAATGAGACTGAGTAAAATCCAGAAAAAAAAACCAACAAAAAACTGAGTTTACTTTGAACTGGCAAGATCAATGTTTCTCTTACCAGTAAAAATGGAGTTCAAGAGTTAAGTGCCCTTATAGAAATACTTCAGTTCATTGATTCCAAGACATACACTTTTTCACATTTAACACATTTGAAATTGAGGTGCAGCTCCCAATCCATAGCACATCATAGTTTAGATTGCAGTGATTTTTCTTTTTTAATAGTATGTAAAACAACAGTACATCTTACAAATGATGGTGTCTTAAATTCAGTGAAATACAGTATAAGGGAATTTATATCTTTGCATACTTGGAATTTGTAAATATCACTTTTTATTACTGAAAGTCCTAGTAATTCAAGCACTTCTTAGCATTCCTAACTATTCTTTATTCACAATAACACCTTTACGTACAGTCCCACCAACCCTGGGAATGGCAGCTTGAAGTTGTAGTGGCATCTCATATGGGAGGAGCTGGTGGTGCCTGCTGCTCAAAGTTGAGCTCAATGCCACTTTAGGTGATGGTGGCAATGTTATGGGGGCCACAAGTCTATTTCTCAGCTATCATTAACTTTTTGGTAGTTTTGCAATACTTTATTGAGGGATCTTCTTTTTTTATTTTTATTTTTTTAAATTATCTTTATCATTAAATCATAGCTGTGTACAATAGTGCAATCAAGGGGTACAATATGCTGGTTTCATATACAATCTTAACTATTTTCATCAAACTGATTAACATAGCCTTCCTGGCAATTTCTCTGTTATTATATGAAG
>CAUYON010087962.1:0-16988 GCA_963573935.1 Arctocebus calabarensis
AGGAGAAAATTCTGAAAGTAGCCAGACATAAGAAAACCATAACCTACGAGGGGAAGAATATTAGAATAACTGCAGATCTCTGCTGAAACCTTTCAAGCTAGAAGAGGGTGGTCATCGACTTTTAATCTCCTAAAACAAAATAACTTTCAACCCAAGATCCTGTATTCAGCTAAACTGAGTTTCATGTATGATGGAGAAATTAAATAATGATATCCACATGTTGAAGAAATTTGCCATAACTAACCCAGCTCTCCAGGATATTCTCAGACCTGTCCTCCATAATGACCAGTGCAATACTCCTCCACAAAAGTTAAACTCACTCAGAAACTTTTGATCAAATTGCAACTTTCACAGTGGTGAAAGGATTAAAAATGTCCTCTGGACTTTTGAAAAACTAGATACCCAAAATTCTGCCAGGTTTATCAATATTCTCAATTAATGTTAATGGCTTAAATTGTCCTGTGAAGAGGCACAGGTTGGCTGACTAGATACAAAAACTCAGGCCAGATTTCTGCTGCATATAAGAATCTCATCTTACCTTAAAAGATCAATATAGACTCAAGGTGAAGGGATGGTCATCTAAATTTCAGGCAAATGGAAATCAGAAAAAAGGAGCTGTTGCAATTTTATTTGCAGATAAAATAGGCTTTAAACCAACAAAAGTAAGGAAAGATAAGGATGGTCACTTCCTATTTGTTAAGGGTAATACTCAATATGATGAGATTTCAATTATTATTTATGCATCCAACCAGAATGTACCTCAGTTTATAAGAGAAACTATAACAGACATGAGCAACTTGATTTCCTCCAGCTCCATAGTATTCAGAGATTTTAACACTCATTTGGCAGTGTTGGATAGTTCCTCCAATAAGAAGCTAAGCAAAGAAATTTTAGATTTAAACTTAAACATTCAACATTTGGATTTAACAGACATCTACAGAACATTTCATCCTAATAAAACTGAATACACATTCTTCTCATCAGCCCACAGAACATACGCCAAAATGGATCCCATCTTAGGTCACAAATCTAACCTCAGCAATTTTAAAAGAATAGACATTATTCCTTGCATCTTGTCAGACCATCATGGAATAAAAGTTGAACTCAGTAACAACAGGAATCTGCATACTCATACAAAAACATGGAAGCTAAATAACCTGCTGAATGATAGCTGGGTCATAGATGAGATTAAGAGGAAATTACCAAACTTTTGGAACAAAATGATAATGAAGACATGAATTATCAGAACCTCTGGGATACTGCAAAGGCAGTCCTGAGAGGGAAATTTATAGCACTGCAAGCGTTCCTTGAGAAGGGAAAGAGAGGAAGTTAACAACTTAATGGGGCATCTCAAGCAATTGGAAAAGGAAGAACATTCCAATCCCAAACCCAGCACAAGAAAAGAAATAACCAAAATTAGAGCAGAATTAAATGAAATTGAAAACAAAAGAATTATACAACAGCTCAATAAATAAAAAAGTTTTTTTTTTGAAAAGGTCAATAAAATACATAAACCTTTGGCTAACCTAACCAGGAAAAAAGAATAAAACCTCTAATTTCACCAATCAGAAATGGTAATGATGAAATAACAACAGACTCCTCTGAAATTCAAAAAATCCTTAGTGAATATTACAAGAAACTTTATTCTCAGAAATATGAAAATCTCAGGAATTTGACCAATACTTGGAAGCTCACCATCTTACAAGACTTAGCCAGAATCAAGTGAGAATGTTGAACAGGCCTATATCGAGTTCCGAAATAGCATCCACTATACAAAAGTTCCCTAAAAAGAATAATCCGCGACCAGATGGCTTCACATCAGAATTCTACCAACCTTTAAAGAGAAACTAGTACCTGTATTACTCAACCTTTTCCAAAATAGAGAGTAAGAAGGAATACTACCCAACACATTCTATGAAGCAAACATCACCTTGATCCCCAAACCAGGAAAACACCCAACAAGAAAAGAAAATTATAGACCAATATCAATAATGAATATTGATGCAAAAATATTCAGCAAGATGCTAACAAACAGAATCCAGCAACACATCAAACAAATTATATACCAGGACCAAGTGGGTTTTATCCCAGGGTCTCAAGACTGGTTCAGTATACATAAATCTATAAATATAATTCATCAAATAAACAAATTAAAAAGCAAAGACCAGGGTGGTGCCTGTGGCTCATTGACTCGGGCGCTGGCCCCATATACCAAAGGTGGCAGGTTCAAACCCAGCCTCAGCTGAACTGCAAAACAGAAAAATAGCTGGGTGTTGTGGTGGGTGCCTATAGTCCAAGCTACTCGGGAGGCTGAGGCAAGAGAATCGCTTAAGCCCAGGAATTGGAGTTTGCTGTGAGCTGTGTGACTCCACGACACCCAACCAAGGGCAATAAAGTGAGATTCTGTCTAAAAAAAAAAAAAAAAAAGACCATATGATTCTCTCAATTGATGCAGAAAAAGCTTTTGATAATATCTAGCATCCATTCATGACCAAAACACTTAAGAAAATGGGTATAGAAGGGACATTTCTTAAACTGATGGGTGCCATCTACAGCAAACACACACCATTATTGTATTGAATGGAGTTAAATTGAAATCATTTCCACTCAGATCAGGAACCAGGCAAGGTTCCCCATTGTCTCCACTGCTTTTTAACATTGTAATGGAAGTCTTCCCCATCGCAATTGAGGAAGAAAAGGTGATCAAGGGTATCCATATAGGGTCAGAAGAGATCAAACTTTCACTCTTCACAGATGATATGATTGTATATTTGGAAAACACTAGAGATTCTACTACAAAAGTCTTAAACATGATCAAGGAATACACAGCATTTCAGGTTACAAAAACAACACTCATAAATCAGTAGCCTTTATATATACCAATAATAGTCAAGCTGAAAAAACAGTCGAGGACTCTATGCCGTTCACAGTAGTGCCAAAGAAGATGAAATATTTGGGAGTTTACCTAACAAAGGAAGTGAAAGATCTCTATAAAGAGAACAATGAAACTCAAAGAAAAGAAATAGCTGAAGATGTTAACAAATGGGAAAATCATACCATGTTCATGGCTGGGAATAATCAACATTGTTAAAACGTGCATACTACCCAAAGCAATATACAAGTTTAATGCAATCCCTATTAAAGCTCCATTGTCATACTTTAAAGATCTCGAAATAGTAATACTTTGTTTTATATGGAATCAGAAAAAACCTCAAATAGCCAAGACATTCTCAGAAACAAAGTAGGAGGAATTATGTTACCAGACCTCAGACTATACTATAAATCAATAGTGATCAAAACAGCATGGAACTGGCACAAATCACAGAGGTAGATGTATGGAACCTCTACTATACATATACCCAGAAGACCAAAAGTCACATTGTAACAAAGATATATGTACCAGAATGTTTAGTGCACCCCAATTCATAATTGCCAAGTCAGGGAAGAAGCCCAAGTGCCCATTAACTGAATGGATCAATAAATTGCAGTATATGTACACCTTGGAATATTATGTAGCCTTAAAGATGGAGACTTTACCTCTTACATGTTTACATGGATGGAGCTGGAACATGTTCTTCTTAGTAAAGTATCTCAAGAATGGAAGAAAAAGTATGCATTGTACTCAGTCTTACTATGAAACCAATTTATAGCTTTCATATGAAAGCTATGACCCAATTATAGCTCATGAAGAAGGTGGGGGAGGATGGGTGGAGGGAGAATAATTGGGATCACACCTACAGTTCATCTTACAAGGGTACATGTGAAATTTACTAGGTGTGGAATATAAATGTCTTAACACAATAACTAAGAAAATGCTGTGAAGGCTATGCGAACCAGTTTGATGAAAACATTTTAAATTGTATATAAAAATGGCACATTGTTCCCCATGATTGCATTAATGTACACAGCTATGATTTAATTTAAAAAAAAAAAAAGCTGGGCGTTGTGATGGGCGCCTGTAGTCCCAGCTACTTGGGAGGCTGAGGCAAGGGAATTGCTTAACCAAGAGTCTGAGATTGCTGTGAGCTGTGATGCCAAGGCCCTCTACCGAGGGTGACATAATGAGACTCTGTCTCAAATAAATAAATAAATAAATAAAATTCTGTCTTTATTTTTAAATTAATGATTTGTATATATTTATGGAATGTTGTTTAAACTTAAGTGTACAGTCTAGGCACCTTTGGCTCAAGCGGTAAAGCACCAGCCACATATACCTGAGCTGGCAGGTTCGAATCCAGCCGAGGCCCGCCAAACAACAATGACGGCTGCAACCAAAAAGTAGCTGGGCGTTGTGATGGGTGCCTGTAGTCCCAGCTACTTGGGAGGTGGAGGCAGGAGAATCATCCGAGCCCAGCAGTTTGAGGTTGCTGTGAGCTGTGATGCCACAGCACTCTGCCCAGGGCGACAGCTTGAGGCTCTATTTCAAAAAAATAATAACAATAAAATAAACTTAAGTGTACAATAAGCATATATTTGCATTTAAAATTTAAAAATTTAAAGTATTTTTAGCCTGGTTATAATGGTTCACATCTGAAATTCCAGCACTTTGGAAAGCCAAGGCAGGAAGATTGCATGAGGCCAGGAGTTCAAGACCAGCCTAAGCATCATAGCAACACCTCCATCCCTAAAAAATTTTTTTTAAAAATTGTGTATGATAATGCTTGCCATTTGTAGTCCCAGTTTTTCAAGAGGCTGAGGCAGGAGGATATCTTGAGCCCAGGAATTTGAGGTTGTCGTGCTGTCTGATCCTGCCAGCCTGGAGACAAAGCAAGACTGTTTCTAAGAAAACAAATAAAATGAAATAAAAGACTTTTTTTTTTAACAAAAGTCTCACTTTGTCACCCTCAGTAGAGTGCTGTAGCATAATAGCTCACAGCAACCTCAAACTCTTGGGCTTACGCGATTCTCTTGCCTTAGTCTTTCAAGTAGCTGGGACTACAAGTACCCACCACACCTGGCTATTTTTAGAGACGGGGTCTCAGGCTGGTCTTGAATCTGTGAGCTCAGGCATTCCACCCACCTCAGCCTCCCAGAGTTGTAGGAATATAGGCCCAGCCTGAAATAAAATACTTTAAAAAAACAAAGTAACTTTGTTTTTAACTTCAAGACATTGTAATCCAAAGCATAAAACATATATATTTATGTACTTACAGGAGTACTGGTGTTTTTTTATTCTTTTGGTTTGTCAAGACAGAGTTTCATTCTGTTATTGCCCCAGGCTAGAATGCCATGCCATCATAGCTCACAGCAACCTGAAACTCCTGGGTTCAGGTGACTCTGCTGCCAGCCTCCAAGTAGCTGGGATTACAGGCACCTGCCATAACACCAAGCTAATTTTTCTTTCTTTTATTTTTCCTGCAGTTTTTGGCCAGGGTTGGGTTTGAACCTGCCACCTCCGGTATATGGGGCTGGTGCCCTGCTCCTTTGAGCCATAGGCACTGCCCTAATTTTTCTATTTTAGTGGAGATGGGGTCTTGCTATTGCTCAGACTGGTCTCAGACTCTGGAGCTCAAGCAATCTACCTGGGTGGCCCTCCAAGAGTGCTAGAATTACAGGTGTAAGTCACTTCACTTGGTTGAGTAATAAATGTTTATGTTTTGCTTCAAATAATTTTCTTAAAAGAAGTGTAATGTGTGCAATGAAAATCCTCACCCAGATCATTTGTGTTAGTCCAGCATGTTTTAATACATTTTATATGTATGTATGTGTATATAAAATATTACTTAATTGTTGTACTTTGCTTTTGAATTTTACATAAATATCCTCTTTAAAATTTGCATTTTTTACTGAACATATGATTGATATTTTTCATGCTGCTTCTTACAGATCCAGTTGATTCTTTTTATCATGATAAGCCAAATTTTCTACCATAGTAGATAGAATAGTTGGGAAGTCACAGTGAACATTTTTAAGTTTCTCTAGTGTGTGTCTTCTAAGTTGGACACTTAGTGGTATTTCTTGTTCATAGGATATGTAATCTCTAAATGGCTCTCCAAAATGGTGAGAAATAAATATTTTACCAGAATGTTGCTGTTGCTCTGCATACTTCCCAACCTCTGGTTTTATTACATTTATTATTTTTGCCAGTTCTATGATTATGAAATGGTTATTTTTTTAAACTAACATTCTTTAGTATGTTACTGGAAGTATAGTTATTAGGATAAGGAGTAGTTCTATATATATTTTTTAATCCATGGAAATTGTTTTCTTGTAAATGTCATTAAGAAATTTTTTTTTTTTTTTTGAGACACTCCAGCTGTCACCCTGAATAGAGTGCCATGGCATCACAGCTCACAGCAACCTCCAATTCCTGGGCTCAAGCAAGTCTCTTGCCCTCGCCCACAAGTAACTGGGACTACAGGCACCTTCCACAACGCCCGGCCATTTTTGGGGGGGGGAGGGATTGCAGCCGTCATTGTTGTTTGGGGGGCCCAGGCTGGATTTGAACCCGCCAGCTCAGGTGTATGTGGCTGGTGCCTTAGCCCGTTGAGCCACAGGCGCCGAGCCAAGAAATGGTTCTAATCACAAATTTTTTTTTTTTTGGGGGGGGGGGACAGTCTCACTGTGTCACCCTGGGTAGAGTGCTGTGACATCACAGCTCACAGCAACCTCAAACTCTTGTACTTAAGTGATTCTCTTGCTTCAGCCTCCAAGGAGCTGGGACTACAGGCACATGCCACAGCACTGGTTATTTTTTGGTTCTAGTCTCGTTATTTGGCAGGCCCAGGCTGGATTCGAAGCCGCCATCTCAGGTGTATATGGCTGGTGCCCTAGCTGCTGTGCTACAGGTGCTGAGCCAGTTCCAATAACAAATTAAAACTTATGAAAGATTTTTGAATGCAAGCATTGTTTATGTTTATTCACAGTGGGATAAAAGTGTTTTCTTTAAAAAAATGTTAGCTGTGCTGGCTGTAAGACTATTCGATATTGCAGAATTGCCTAAAATGCATTAACTCTTGTATTGTGACATCTGTGTAGATAATTTGGATGATTGTTTGGTTAACAGAAACTAGGCCTGCTTTTACTTCCTGTGAATTTTTTATTTGGGGGAACATACTTAATTTTTGATAATCATGTTTGGTCAAGTAAAAATATATCCTGTTATGGTTAGACATTTCAAAAACATACGAGTTATTTGATGTGTGCTTTTAAGAGTAGAAATTGCTCTGGTAATACTGAAAGTGTCCTTCTTACATAATTTGTCTTTTTTTAATTTTTATATATACATGTGTTTATTAGGTTTCCACTTTTTGCCTTCCAGAATTAAAAACCCTTAAAATTTATTAAGAATAACAATGTTTAAGATAAGAACTAGAAACAAAAACCTCATAAAGAATGAATGAAAATAAATACATTCAGAAAAGAAATCAGACAATTACTGCATTGAAATATTAAGCAATAATAGTAATGCAAAGAAAGTGACATTCACACTGTCAAATAAGAGTACATCTATAATAGAATGCTTGACTCTGAGATTTAGTATGGAGTCATCAGTTAATTTCTTATTTTTTTCCAAAGTCTGAAAAAATAGACAAATAATATTTATAAATGAAAGTAAAAGATAATTTCAAAATACAAACCATGCCAAATCTTATAGACAATAGAAAAACAAGAAATATTTCAACATCATTCTACTTAATCTGGATACACCTGAAATTTAAGTTGGAGAAAGTATATTGTTATAAAGGGAAATTATAAACATACTTCACTTATAAATGAAGGGTGCAATATCCTAAACAACATATTAATAAGTTGAATTAAAAATTAATGTTTAGGTAATGTACTTTGGTCAAAATTGAATTAAATTTATGTGAGAATTAGTCACTATTTTCTTTTTTTCTTGTTTTCTTTCCCTCACCCCTTCCCTCTTTCTCTGTCTGCTCTCCCCTTCCCCCAAAACCCCACTGTGTATTAATTGTCCTCATATCAAAGTTGAATTCATAGAATTCACGCTTCTCCATTCCTGTGATGTTTCACTAAGAATAATGTGTTCCACCTCCATCCAAGTTAGTACAAATGCTGCAGAATCTCCGTTTTTTTGATGGCTGAGTAATATTCCATGGTGTACATATACCATAGCTTACCAATCCATTCCTGGGTTGAACATTTAGGCTGTTTCCACATTTTAGCAATTATAAATTGGGCTGCAATAAACAGCCTAGTACAAGTGTCTTTATAATGAAAGTTTTTTTCTTTTCATCTGGATAGATGCCCAGTAATGGGATTGCAGGATCAAACAGGAGGTCTAGGTTGAGTTCTTTGAGATTTCTCCATACTTCCTTCCAAAAAGATTGTATTAGTTTGCAGTCCCACCAGGAGTGCAAAAGGGTTCCTTTCTCTCCACATCCTCACCAGCATCTGCAATTTTGAGATTTTGTAATATAGGCCATTCTCGCTGGAGTTAGATGATATCTCAAGGTGGTTTTAGTTTGCATTTCTCTAATAATTAGGGATAATGAGCATTTTTTCATGCGTTTACTGGCCATTCGTCTGTCATATTTAGAGAAGATTCTATTCATCTTTCTTCCCCATTGATGTATGGGATTGTTGGTTTCTTGTAGATTAATTGAAGTTCTGTATAGATCCTGGTTATTAAACTTTTGTCTGATTCAAAATATGTAAATATCCTTTCCCATTGGGTAGGTTGTCTATTTGCTTTGGTTGTTGTCTCCTTGGCTGTATAGAAGCTTTTCAGTTTAATTAAGCCCCATTTGTTTATTGTTGCAGTTGTTGCTATTGCCATGGCAGTCTTCCTTATAAAGTCTTTTCCCAGGCTGATATCTTCCAGTGTTTTTCCAATTCTTTCTTTGAGGATTTTTATCATTTCATGCCGTAAGTTTAGGTCCTTTATCCATCTTGAATCAATTTTTGTGAGTGAAGAAAGGTGCGGATCCAGTTTCAGTCTTTTACATGTTGATATCCAATTCTCCCAGCACTATTTATTGAAATAAATCTAGGAAATCTTTCCCCCAGTGAATGCTCTTGTTTGGTTTATCGAAAGTTAGGTGGCTGTTAAGTTGTTAGTTTCATTTCCAGGTTTTCTATATGATTCCAAGTATCTATGTCTCTATTTTTGTGCCAGTACCTTATTGTCTTGACCACTATGACCTTGTGATACAGCCTAAAATCTGGTATGGTGATAACCTCGGTTTTGTTTTTATTACTAAGAACTGCCTTAGCTATATGGGTTTTTTTTCTGGTGCCATACAAAGCGCAGAATCATTTTTTCCAAGTCTTGAAAGTAGGCTGTTGGTATTTTAATAGGGACAGTGCTGAATCAGTAAATTGTTCTGGGAAGTATAGACATTTTAACAATGTTGATTCTTCCCAGCCATGAGCCATGTTATGTTCTTGCATTTATTAAAGTCCTCTGCTATTTCCTTTCTCAGGGTTTCATAATTTTCTTTAGAGGTCTTTCACCTCTTTTGTTAAATATATTCCTAAGTATTTCATTTTCTTTGGGGCTATGGTGAAGGGAGTTTACCTCTCATCTTTTTTTTTTTTTTTTTTTAATTAAATCATAGCTGTGTACCTTAATGCAATCATGGGGTACAATGTGCTGGTTTCATATACAATCTGAAATTTTTTAATCAAACTGTTTAACATAGCCTTCATGGCATTTTCTTAGTTATTGTATGAAAATATTTAGTAAGCTTCACCTGTACCCTTCTAAGATGCACTGTTGGTGTGGCCCCACCAATTGCCCTCCCTCCACCCATTCTCCCTTCTCCCTCCCCTCCCTTGCCCCTTTCCCCATATACTTGTGCTATAATTTGGTTATAGCCTTCATATGAAGCTATAAATTAGCTTCATAGTAGGGCTGAGTACATTGGATACTTTTTCTTCCGTTCTTGAGATACTTTGCTAAGAAGAATATGTTCCAGCTCCATCCATGTAAACGTGAAAGAGGTAAAGTCTCTACCTTTCTTTAAGTCTGCCTAATATTCCATGGTACATGTAACCTTTAATCCATTCGTAGGTCTGTGGGCATTTGGGCTTCTTCCATGACTTAACAATTATGAATTCAGCTACAATAAACATTCTGGTACAGATATCTTTGTTATAATGTGATTTTTGGTCTTCTGAGTATATACCAAGTAAGGGAATTACAGGATCAAATGGCAGGTCTATGTTTAGGTCTCTAAGTGTTCTCCAGACATTCTTCCAAAAGGAATGTATTAGTTTGCATTCCCACCAGCAGTGTAGAAGTGTTCCCTTTTCTCCATGTCATGACACATCCCTGGTTTTGGGATTTTGTTATGTGGGCTAATCTTACTGGAGTTAGATGATATCTCAAAGTAGTTTTGATTTGCATTTCTCTGATGATTAAGGATGGAGAGCATTTTATCATGTGCCTGTAGGCTGTGTGCCTGTCTTCTTTAGAGAAGATCCTCTTCAAGTCCTTTACCCACCTTGAGATGGGATCACTTGTTCTCTTCTTGCTAAAACGTTTGAGTTCTCTGTGGATTCTGGTTATTTAACCTTTGCAGGAAGTATAAGTTACAAATATTTTCTCGCATTTTGAGGGCTGTCTGCTTGCTATACTTACTGTGTTCTTGGCTATCCAGAAGCTTTTTAGTTTCATCAGGTCCCAATAGTGTATTTTTGATACTGCTTCAATTGCCTGGGGAGTCCTCTTCATAAAATATTCACCTAGGCTGATTCCTTCAAGAGTTTTTCCTGCACTTTCTTCTAGTATTTTTATAGTTTCATGTCTTAAGTTTAAATCTTTAATCCAGTGAGAATCTATCTTAGTTAATGGTGAAAGGTATGGGTCCAGTTTCAGTCTTCTTACAGGTCGCCAGCCAGTTCACTCACCACTATTTGTTAAATAGGGAATCTTTCCCCCATTGAATGTTTTTAATTTGCTTGTCAAAGATCAAATAACGGTAAGTAGCTGGGTTCAACTCTTGGTTCTCTATTCTGTTTCATACATCTACCTCTCTGTTTTTGTGCTAGTACCATGATGTTTTCATCACTATCGATTTATAGTACAGTCTCAGGTCTGGTAGCGTGATTTCTCCTGCTTTGTTTTTATTTCTAAGTAATATCTTGGTCTCTCTATCTCTATTTGAGGTTTTTTCTGATTCCATATAAAATGAAGTATTATTTTTTTGAGATCTTTAAAATATGACAATGGAGCTTTAATAGGAATTGCATTAAACTTGTATATTGCTTTGGGTAGTATGGACATTTTAACAATGTTGATTCTTCCTAGCCATGAACATGGTATGTTTTTCCATTTGTTAACATCTTCAGCTATTTCTTTTCTTAGAGTTTCTTAGTTCTCTTTATAGAGCTCTTTCACTTCATTAGGTAAACTCCCAAATATTTCATCTTCTTTGGCACTACTGTGAAAGGAATAGAGTCCTTGACTGTTTTTTCAGCTTGGCTGTTGTTGGTACATATAAAGACTACAGATTTATGAGTGTTGATTTTGTAGTCTGAGACACTGTCGTATTCCTTGATCACTTCTAAAAGTTTTTTAGTAGAATCCCTGATATTTTCCAGATCTACAATCATATCATCTGCAAAGAATGAAAGTTTGATCTCTTTTGACCCTATATGGATACCGTTGATCACCTATTCTTCCCTAATTGCAATGGCTAAAACTTCCATTACGATGTTGCCCAATGGAGACAATGGGCAACCTTGCCTGGTTCCTGATCTGAGTGGAAATGATTTCAATTTAACTCCATTCAATACGATATTGGCTATGGGTTTGCTGTAGATGGCCTCTATTAGTTTAAGAACTGTCCCTTCTATACCACTTTTCTTGAGTGTTCTGATCATGAAGGGATGCTGAATATTATCAAAAGCTTTTTCTGCATCAACTGAGAGAATCATATGGTCTTTGTTTTTTAATTTGTTTGTGTACTGAATTACATTTATAGATTTAGATATGTTGAACCAGCCTTGAGACCCTGGGATAAAGCCCACTTGGTCATAGTACATAATTTGTTTGATGTGTTGCTGGATTCCATTTGTTAGGATCTTGTTGAATATTTTTGCATCAAGATTCATTAGTGATATTGGTCTATAATTTTCTTGTTGGGTCTTTTCCTGGTTTGGGGATCACGGTGATGTTTGCTTCATAGAATGTGAAGGTAGTATTCCTTCTTTTTTCTGTATTTTGGAAACGGTTGAGTAATATAGGTACTGGTTCCTCTTAAAGGTTTGGTAGAATTCTGGCATGAAGCCATCTGGTCCTAGGCTTTTCTTTTTAGGGAGATTTTGTATAGTTGATGCTATTTCAGAACTTGATATAGGCCTGTTGAACATTTCCACTTCATTCTGGCTAAGTCTTGGAAGGTGGCATGCTTCCAAGTATTGGTCAATTTCCTTCAGATTTTCATATTTCTGAGAGTTTCGTGTAACATTTGTTAAGGATTTTTTTGAATTTCTGAGGTGTCGTTTTTTCATCTTTACTGTTTCTGAAAGATGAAATTAGAGATTTTACCTTTTTTTCCTGATTAGGTTAGCCAAAAGTTTATCTATTTTATTGACCTTTTCAAAAAAACAACTTTTTGGTTTATTGATCTGTTGTATGATTCTTTTATTTTCAATTTTATTTAATTCTGCTCGAATTTTGGTTATTTCTTTTCTTCTGGTGGGTTTGGGATTGGAATGTTGTTGCTTTTCCAGTTGCTTGAGATGTCCCATTAAGTTGTTAATTTCCTCTCTTTCTGTTCTCCTGGGGAAGGCTTGCATTGCTATAAATTTCCCTCTTAGGACTGCCATTGCAGTATCCCAGGGGTTCTGATAATTCATGTCTTCATTGTAATTTTTTTCCAAAACTTTGGTAATTTCCTTCTTAATCTCATCTGTGACCCATCTATCATTCAGCATAAGGTTATTTAGCTTCCATGTTTTTGTATGAGTATGCAGATTCCTGTTGTTACTGAGTTCAAGTTTTATTCCATGCCGGTCCAAGAAGATGCAAGGAGTAATTTCTATTCTTTTAAATTTGCTGAGGTTAGATTTGTGAGCTAAGATGTGATAGATTTTGGAGTAGTTCCACGGGCTGATAAGAAGAATGTATATTCAGTTTTGTTGAGATGGAATGTTCTGTAGATGTCTGTAAATCCAGATGTTGAATGGTCAAGTTTAAATCTAAACTTGCTTTGCTTAGCTTTGTATTGGAGTATCTATCCAACCCTGCCAGAGGAGTGTTAAAATCTCTGACTACTATTGTGATGGCAAAAATCAAGTTGCTTATGTCTGTTAGCGTCTCTCTGATACATTGACGTGAATTCTGGTTGGGTGCATAAATGTTAATAATTGAAATCTCATCATGTTGAGTGTTATTCTTTTTTTTTTGTTTGTTTTGTTTTGTTTTTGATTGTTATTCTTAACAAATGTGAAGTGACCATCCTTATCTTTCCTTACTTTCAATAGGTTTAAACCTATTATATATGCGAATAAAATTGCAACACCTGCTTTTTTCTGATTTTCATTTACCTGAAATACAGATGCCCATCCCTTTACCCTGAGACTATATTTATCTTTTAAGTTAAGAGGAGATTCTTGTATGCATCAGATATCTGGCCTGAAGTTTTGCATCTAGTCAGCCAACCTGTGCCTCTTTAGAAGAGAATTTAAGCAATTCACATTAGTTGAGAATATTGATAACCCTTCCAAAAGTCTAGTGGACATTTTTAATCCTTTTGCCTCTGTGGAAGTTGGAATTTGATCAAAAATTTCGGAGTGAGTTTATTTTTGTGGTGGAGGATTACATGCGTGTTCTTCAACCTTCTCTTTTGGCTCAGATCTGAACCATCGGTTTTCTTGCTAAATTTCTGTCCTTTAATTCTCCTTCTGGACAGGAGCCTCTGTGGAAAGCTGGATACAGACCACCATCTTGCCTCCGTCCCCCACACTGCTCATTAACCTCTCATCTTGGCTGTTGTTGGCATATACAAAGGCAACTGATTTGTGGACATTGATTTTATATCCTGAGATATGTGTTACTGTATTCTTTGATGACTTCTTTGAGTCTTTGGGGTTCTCTAAGTATAAGATCATATCATCAGCTAAGAGGGAGAGTTTGACCTCCTCTCCTCCCATTTGGATGCCCTTTATTTCCTTATTTTGCCTAATTGTATTGGGTAGAACTTCTGGCACTATGTTGAATAGTAATGGTGACAGAGGACAACCTTGTCTGGTTCCAGTTCTAAGAGGAAAAGCTTTTAGTTTTATTCCATTCAGAGAAATATTAGCTGAGGGTTTGTCAGATAACTTCGATCAGTTTAAGAAATGTGCTACCTATACCTGTACTCCTCAGTGTTCTAATTAGAAAAGGATGCTGGATTTTATCGAATGCTTTTTCTGCATCTATTGAGAGGATCACATAGTCTTTGGCTTTGCTTCTGTTGATATGGCGAATAATGTTTATGGACTTGGAAATATTAAACCAGCCTTGCATCCCTGGGATGAAACCTACTTGATCATGATGTATGACCTTTTTGATGATAAGCTGTAATATTTTGGCCAAGATTTTGTTGAGAATTTTTGTAACTGTGTTCATTAGTGAAATTGGTTTGAAAATCTCCTTTTTAGCTGGGTCTTTACCTGGTTTTGGTATCTTTTGTTCTGAGTTCTGTTCCCTCTTTTCTTCTGAGTTCTGTTTCCCTGAAAAATTGACTTCCGACCCTTAACTCTGAGTTTTAATTTGTTTTTTAACGTGAGGTGTGTTTCCTGCAGACAGCAAATAGATGGTTGGTGTTTTTTAATCCAATCAGCCAATCTGTGCCTCTTCAGTGGGGAATTCAAGCCATTGACATTTATTGAGATAATTGATAAGTGTGGTAGTGTTCTATTCATCTTTTTTTTTAGATAGAGCCTCAAGCTGTCCCCCTGGGTAGAGAGCCATGGCATCATAGCTCACAGCAACCTCAACTCCTGGGCTCAAATGATTCTTTTGCCTCAGCCTCCCAAGTAGTTGGGACCACAGGTGCCTGTCACAATGCCCAGCTATTTTTTGGTTGTTGTTGTCATTGTTGTTTGGCAGGTCTGGGCTGGATTCGAACCAGCCAGCTCTGGTGTATATGGCTGGTGCCTTAGCTGTTTGAACCACAGGTGCCTAGCCTATTGATGTTATTTTGTGAAAGTCTGTTGGTTAGTTTTGTCTTTTGCATCATTGTGGAACCTGGGTTCTGTCTATAATTTCTGGGTGTTTACTTTGCCCATTGTGATTGTCAGTGTGTAGGACAGATTGAAATATTTCCTATAAAACTGGTCTTGTGGCAGATTTCCTCAATGTTTGCATATCAATAAAAGATTTGTTTTCTCCATCAATTTTAAAGCTTAGCTTAGTGGGGTATAGAATTCTGGGTTGGAAATAGTTCTGTGTAAGTAGGTTAAAGATAGATAACTATTGTCTTCTGGCTTGAAAAGTTTCATTAAAGAAGTCCACGGTTACTGTGATAGGTTTGCCCCTGTAGGTCAGTTGGCACTTACTCCTGGCAGCTTGCAAGATCTTTTCTTTTGTCTTGACTTTAGATAAATTCATCACAATATAGAAGCTCTATTTGAGTTGAGGCAACCAGGGAATCAATATCCCTCTGAAAGGAGTATGTCAGACTTTCTGGTGATATTTGGGAAATTTTCATTTATAATATTGTCTAGAATGGCTTCCATTCCTCTGTGGCATTCTTCTTCCCCTTCTGGGATACCTATAACTCGTATGTTTGAACGCTTCAGAGAGTCTCATAATTCTGTCAAAGAATGTTCTGCTTTCTCTTTTTTTAGCCTCTTTAACTATCTGAGTTATCTCAAGAGCTTTATCTTCTACCTCTGAGATTCTTTCTTCTGCATGATCTAATCTGTTGTTGATGCTTTCTATTGCATCCTTAAGTTCCCTAACTGATTGCCTCAGTTCCTTCATCTCTGCTATATCCTTTCTATATTCTTTGTATCGTTCATCTCTTATTTGATTCTGTTTTTGAATTTCCTTTTGGCTATTATCCACTTTCCCAGCAATTTTTTTCATTGTTTTCCACTTCTCAGCAATTTCCTTCATTGTTTTCATTATCTATATTTTAAATTCCCCTTCTGTCATTTCTAACATTTCTTTATAGGAGGAATCTTCTGCAGTAGCTATTTCAAACGATCTCTAGAAGGGGTTACTCTGGCCTGGGATTTCAAGTTGCCAGGATTTTTCCGCTGATTCTTCTTTATGAGTGCTTTCTTTTATCTGTTTCCTTACCCTAAATTTCCTTTGACTTCTTCTTGCTCTTTAGATTACTGTACCGCTGGCCTATAGTTTTTTGTTTATTTGTTCTGCAGTTTGGGGCCAGGGCAGGGTTTGAACCTGCCACCTTTGGTATATAGGGCCGGCACCCTACTCCTTTGGGCCACAGGCACTGCACACTGGCCTAAAGTTATAATGAGTCCTTTTGGTGCGAGACCCAAAGGATGAAAAGATTGAAGAACAAGAAGGGAAATAAGATTTAAAGAAGAGAAAAACAAAGAGAAAGAAGAGGGGGTGACTAAAAGGAAATATTGACCAAAAAAATAAAGGTACTGAAAGAAAGAAACAGGAAAAATATAGGTGTGTAGTAGGGTATTGTTGAATCGAAACAAACAAGCAAAAACCCTTATGGGATAAAATAAGGGAGAAAAAAATAATAGGGACAGAAACACTAGCAAAAATGAAATTCTAATTGTTAAAGAAGGCAAAAATGGAAGATTTTATTTAAACTAGGATGGTTAGAAAGAAATGTCAAGGAAAAATGTTGAAATTAAGAAAAAAAACAAAGGCTTGGTGCCTGTGGCTCAGCGGGCTAAGGCACCAGCCATGTACACCTGAGCTGGCGGGTTTGATTCCAGCCCGGGCCCTCCAAACAACAATGACGGCTGCAACCAAAAAATGATCGGGCATTGTGGCGGGCGCCTGTAGTCCCAGCTACTTGGGAGGTGGAGGCAGGAGACTCGCTTGAGCCCAGGAATTGGAGGTTGCTGTGAGCTGTGATGCCACAGCACTCTAT
>CAUYON010087963.1:0-17643 GCA_963573935.1 Arctocebus calabarensis
GGCGCCTGTAGTCCCAGCTACTTGGGAGGCAGAGGCAGGAGACTCGCTTGAGCCCAGGAATTGGAGGTTGCTGTGAGCTGTGATGCCACGGCACTCTACCCAGGGCGACAGCTTGAGGCTCTGTCTCAAAAAAAAAAAAAAGAAAAAGAAAACATACATTCCATGGCTAAATATAAAACTTTGAAAATTATGTGGGCCACTGCTCTCAATTGGTTTGGATAGTGAAGAATTGATTAACTTTTGATGAGTTTATTCATACTGAAATTATACATGATATTATTACCTGGTCGTATACTTACTGGCGTCTGTATTTAGAATCTCAGATATTTTCTGGGATTTGTCCTAGAGAAATTTACAATTTTATTGGAGCTTGTGGTTGATTATATCATAAGATAATGGTACCTTTTAATTCCTTTGTAGACGTCATAGGAAGAAAGGTTTTCTAGGTGATGATTATAGTTAGAAAGTAAAATTCTGTGATATGTGATCCTTTCTTATGTTTTGTCACTGTAAGAGCCTATTGTTTTATTATAATCGTGTACTGTTTAGAAAAAGAAAATAAATACAGAAAAGGTAGAGTTATCTCTACTACCACTCTCACGCTATTAAAAGCTTTGTTATTTATTCCTTCTAGGATGTTTCTGAATGCATATATAAGTAAAAAGATACATCTACGTATGTCACCTATGCCAGTGCATAGTTTCTTTTAATAAAAAGTAGATGATCATACTATATTTTATCATGCTATTATTTTGTGATTATTCTATATTTATATTGTATTTTATGATTTATTTTTTCCACTCCATATTTTCCCTATTGCTAATCATTCATCTACTGGTGTTTAGAGTGTCTCCAGTTTTTCCCAGTTATATAATTACATTAGGAAAGATCTTTCTACGTAGATTCTTATGTGCTTGTACAAGTATTTCTAAAGGATAGATTCCTAAAAGTGGAACAACTTGGTCAAAAGGCATACTCATTTTAGCTTTCATAAGCAATGCCAAATCACATTTCAAAAAGATGGTATAGGTTTACCTTTCTACCAAGTATAGATGAGCATTATTTCTCCCACATATGTATTTGCCAATATCAGATATCATCAATCTCTCAAATTTTATCAGTTTAATTTTTTAAAGTTACCGTATATTTTATAAGAACTTTCATTCTTATAAGAATAGTACACATTGGGTGGCTCCATGGTTCAGTGAGTAGGGCATCAGCCCCATATACTGAGGGTGTTGGGTTAGCACCCAGCCCCGGCCAAACTGCAACAAAAAAATAGCGGGGCGGGTGTTGTGGCTGGTGCCTGTAGTCCCAAACTACTCGGGAGGCTGAGGCAAGAGAATCACCTAAACCCAAGAGCTGGAGGTTTCTGTGAGCTGTGAAGCCATGTCACTCTACCGAAAGCAACAAAGTAAAACTCTTGTCTCTTAAAAAAAAAAAGAAGAAGAAGAATACGCATGCTGGATGGTACAATATTAAACAATGTTATAAGTACTCCCCAAAAGGGTGCGTTGCAGCAGTCTTTTTCTCATTCCACTTCAGCTCTGGTGGGACAACTACTTTCGTTCTTTTAGCTTTTTCGTCTATCTCCGTAATTCTAAATAGTAGGCTTATTTATTGTGTGAATTTTAGACATTATCTTTTGACTTCCTTTGTGGTGAATAAGGAGCTGCTATTTACACCCAAATATAAGACAGGGTTTCCATTCCATTACCTTACGTTCAAAGTCTTAAGTAGTCATCAGATACCATTTTCAGGTTTATTTTGAACAGTAAAAAATGTTCAAGAGGGCACATTACCTGATACAGTTTTCTGTGCTTACAGAGGTTAGCTGACTGATCCAATGTTAAAAAAAAAAAAAATAGAAGGTGGGTGGCACCTGTGGCTCCAAGGAGTAGGGCACCGGCCCCATATACCAGAGGTGGTGGGTTCAAACCCAGCCCTGGCCAAAAAAAAAAAAAAAAAAAACACAGAGAGGAAGTTAAAATTTTAAATTTAAGATTATTCCAGTGACTCAAGTTATTAGTGCTCATTGTAGCTTTGTAATCTTGCAAGAGTTGCTTAACCTATTTGAGCTGCTGCTGCTACTGCTTCTGTAAAATAGGGGTAATATGCATTGAAAGAGTTAAATGTGTTACTACAGATTAAGTCCTTAGAACATGCCTAACATATGCTAAGCATGCTATAAATATGAGTTGTAATAGTAATCATAACAGGTCTTTCACAGATCATGAACAAAAATGGTCCAAGGCATTTACAAATAAACTCCTATAGGACAAAAATGTGTTTCTGAAGCAAATTAGATGAAAAGACAACTTATTGTGGAAAACTGTGTTAGATGATATAAAACCTGAATCTGATAACAGATTGTTTTAAAAAATGACAAAAGCAATACAGTAGACCCTCCATAGTTGACCACCTCCCTACAATGTCTCAGTTTTTTAAGTTGACCTAGTTTTAATACACTTAATATGTACCACATTTACCGGTCAGTGCAGCTGGCCCAGTTCCTTATGTTGGCCACCTTCATGTTTTGGCCAGAGTGTTATGGCCCCTTCAGTGGTCAACTTACTGGGTTTCTACTGTATATTTAAAGTAACTTTTAATATATTACTTAATGTGTATGTGTAGACTTTCATGTCGGGAGAATAATAGCAGCAACCTGATCCAGCTTTCCCACTCATCCTCCTATAAACCCAGCAAGAGGCACGTATAAATCACATGCCACACATCCCTTCAGCATTACCAGGCAAGAGATGACCACGATCTTCACATTACCTAAAAGTAGGGAAATAATAAGAGTTCAGTTCATCAATTTACTTTATTTCTCTACCTATAAGTAAAAATGTATATGTACTTAAAAGAGAAACTTTAAATACATGAAATATATCCCCCAAGAAAGAGAAACATCCATCGGAAGTTCCAAAACACTGAACACAGGTCCAGAGTATAATATTTCATAGTTCCAGGTATAGAGAAGGACTTAAAATAAGCAGTACCAGAATTGATAGCTTTAAATTATAAGCATTGCCTCATAGGGAGAGGGTGAAGACACAGAGCCTTGAAGATAAGACAGTGAAGAAAAAGGAGGAACAGGAAAAGAAAGAAAAACTGAACTCAGAAAAGAGGGTGTCCTAAAACTAGGAATTATCTCCACGAATAAATAGAAAGGGAAAAAATGGATCACATTCATACAGAACTATAAGAATAAGCAGAAAATTGTGAATCAAACATTTTAGCTAATGAAAACTACCCATCCAAAAAAAGAAAATTCCCCCACACAACACAAAGCAGGAGAAAGTCAAAATAGTTCTCAAAATGAAAATAAACATCTTATAGCCAGTGTTTGGAGATATGAAAAACAACATTAAGAAATATTTTAAAATTGAAAAATTCAGAACAGAAAGGAACAAAAAACATGAAGAAGGAACTAAAAATAGACTAAACTCCAGAAGAAAAACCAAAATTATATCATGATCATGAAAACCATGGGACAGATTCAAATGCAAATTTAATAAAAGGTATGGAAAAGCAGGAAAACAAGAGAATGAGATTTTTTTTTAATCGATAGAAAGTTAAAGTGGAAGACTAATCACAAGGAAAATGTGTGCAATTCTTTTTTTGTTTGTTTTTGCAGTTTTTGGCCAGGGCTGGGTTTGAACCCGCCACCTCCGGCATATGGGGCTGGCGCCCTACTCCTTTGAGCCACAGGTGCCATCCTATAATTCATGTTCTTTAAGAAGAAAAATAATAAAAACATTTAAAAGTATAACCCAAGAAAAATTCCTGAAAGTGAAAGGAGACCTGAATTTATTGCAACAGAAGTTCATATGAGAAGATGCATTCCAGGATAAATCATAGTAAAACCATATGACTGTAGGCTTGGTGCCTATCGCTCAAGCAGCTAACGCGCCAGCCATATACACCTGAGCTGGCGGATTCGAATCCAGCCCGGGCCCGCCAAACAACAATGATGGCAGCAACCAAAAAATAGCTGGGCGTTGTGGCAGCTATTGGGAAGCTGAGGCCCTCCAGGATTTGGAGGTTGCTGTGAGCTGTGATGCTACAGCACTTTACCCAGGACGACAGCTTGAGGCTTTGTCTCAAAAAAAAACTGTATGACTGTAAAAATAACAGTAAAATTCTGAGGGTCATCAGGCAAAAAGACATGTGACTTACAGACATAAGAGAATTAGAGGGCGCCACCTGTAGCTCAGTGAGTAGGGTGCGCTGGCCCCGTATACCAAGGGTGGCAGGTTCAAACCTGGCCCTGGCCAAACTGCAACAAAAATATAGCTGGTGTTGTGGCAGGCGCTTGTAGTCCCACTACTTGGGAGGCTGAGGCAAGAAGCTCAAGAGTTGGAGTTTGCTGTGAGCTGTGAGTTCACAGCACTCTACCCAGGGCAATAAAATGAGACTCTGTCTCAAAAAAAAAGACCGTTATCGGATTTCTCAAAAGTGACATACAAAGCAAGACAGTAGAGTAGCATAAGGAAAGTAACTGTTAACCAAAGATTTTATCTGCAGCCAACTGTCCTTCAAGTATCAAGACTGTATAAAAACAGTTTTAAACATGAAAGAACTCGGAAAACTGTCCTCACCTTTCCTAAAGAAACTCATAAGAAATTAGCTTCATCTAAAAGATGTTTGGGAGGGAGGCGCCTGTGGCTCAGTGGGTAGGGCACCGACCCAATATACCAAGGGTGGTGGGTTTGAACCCGGCCCTGGCCAAATTGCAACAAAAGTAAAATAAAAGAAAATAAAAGATGTTTGGGAAATTTCCTGAGAAAGATCAATGGTATTTTGTATTTCATTTTGAGCTAAGATTAAAACCACTAATAAGAACATGTATAGTAGAATAGTACATAAGTATACTGTGTTCAGACAAAGTAGAAAGAATACAACTAAAAATAATGGAGAGGGGAGAGAAAAAGAAAAACTATTAAGATTAATGATTGTATTTTATTATAAGGAAGTTAGAGAATACCGTTTAAAAAAGAAAGATCAGGCTCGGCCCCTGTGGCTCAAGCGGCTAAGGCGCCAGCCACATATACCTCAGCTGGCAGGTTCGAATCCAGCCCAGGCCCACCAAACAACAATGACAGCTGCAACCCAAAAATAGCTGGGTGTTGTGGCAGGTGCCTGTAATCCCAGCTACTTGGGAGGCAGAGACAGGAGACTCGCTTGAGTCCAGGAATTGGAGGTTGCTGTGAGCTGTGATGCCATAGTACTCTGGCTCTTTGAGGCTCTGTCTCAAAAAAAAAAAAGAGAAGAAAGACCAGGCTTGGCACCTGTAGCTCAGCAGCTAGAGCACCAGCCACATCAGAGCCCGAGCCTGCCAAACAACAGTGAGAACTACAACCAAAAAGTAGCCGGGTGTTGTGGCAAACACCTATAGTCCCAGCTACTTGGGAGGCTGAGGCAAGAGAATCGCTTAAGCCCAAGAGTTTGAGGTTACTGTGAGCTGTGATACCACAGGACTACCCAGGGCGACATAGTGAGACTCCATCTCAAAAAAAAAAAAAAAAAAGAAAAGAAACACCAAATAGAAAAGATACGGTAAGAAAAAAGATAAGTAGGTACTGTAAAAGATGTTAATACAAAGATAAGCACTTGGGGGGGGGGGAACCAAACATTTGTAAACACTTAAAGAAATGTTTAAAGGGACAGAGAAAACCATCCTGATACGGGGAAAACCTAGTAGAATACTATTATAAAATAATATGACAGAATGGAGATCAAATATATCAGTCATATTAATGAAATTTCTCTACCCAGTCAAAAGAGAAAGATTTTTTAAATTAGCTCAAAAAAGCAAAACCTAACTTTATAACAACAGACCTCACAAAGGCTAAAATTAAAGGGATGGGCAAATAGAAACCACAAGAAAGCAAGATGTGCAGTACAAGATGTCAAACGAAAAATGCATTAAATAAGACAAAGAAAGAATTTATAGTGCTAAAACTTCATGATTCACAACAAAGATATAATGTATATACACCAAAAACAGCAACAGACTGTACAAAAATTCTAGGAAATGCAAGAAGAAATAAAAAAGAACACTAAAAATAGAAGATCTTGGCCTCGGCTCAGCATAGTGATTATGGTGCGAGCCACATGCATCGAGGCTGGCAGGTTTGAACCTGGCCTGGACCAGCGAAACAACAATGACGACTGCAACAAATAAATAGCCCGGGCATTGTGGCAGACACCTGTAGTCCCAGCTACTTGGGAGGCTGAGGCAAGAGAATCTCTTAAGCCCAAAACTTTGAGGTTGCTGTGAGCTGTGATGCCATGGCACTCTTCTGAGGGCAACATAGTAAGATTCTGTCTCAAAAAAAAAAGGGGAGAGGGCGATGCCTATGGCTCAGTCAGTAAGGCGCAGGCCCCATATACCACGGGTGGCGGGTTCAAACCCAGACCCAGCTGAACTGCAAAAACAACCAAAAAAAAGACGACTTTGGCCTCTTCTCTTTGCCTGCATACCCTTGGCCATCGAAACCTATCCTCTGTCTATGGCTTTTCTTGCTGTGTAATCCTGTATCCTGCCTGCTCTTAACTCTACAAACCTATCTTTCTCTTCCTCAAGAAACTTTGTTCCATGCTTGCCTAAATAATAAAAAAGGAAGACTTTGACATGGTACAATATAGGTATATCGGATAAATAAATATGAGTATATTGATTTTTGAGACAAGTAGCCTTGAGGTTGAGTGCCATGGCATTGTAGCTCGCAGCCCCTAAACACCTGGGCTCAAGCTATCTTCTTGCCTTAGCTTCCCAAGTACCTGGGACTACAGGGACCCACCACAATGTCCAGCTGTTTTTAGAGACAGGATCTTGCTCAGGCTCGTCTTAAACTCCTGAGCTCAGGGAATTCACCTATCTTGAGCGCAATGACTCACACCTGTAATCCTACCACTTCCGGAGGCCGGTGGTGCCCAGCCTCCAGCTTTACTTTTAAAAGTCAAATCTAGATGAAGAAAGCATAAACTGATATATTGATAAAGTGGAATATTACTCAGCAACAAAAGCAATGAACTATTCATACATGCAGTGACATGAATAAGCTCAGAAATACTACACTGAGTGAAAGAAATTAGACACAGAAATGTTGACAAAGTTTTATTTTAATTATACTAAATCTTAAATACATGCGAAATTAATGCTGATAGAACTTAGGGGGAGGGGAGATTGGGAAAGTACCTCAAGAAACTTTCTAGAAGGTACAGAAAAGTACTATATCTTGATATGCTTTCAAAAATATGCCTCAATTTTGGGTGGCACCTGTGGCTCATCGAGTAGGACATCGGCCCCATATACCGAAGGTGGCAGGTTCAAACCTGGCCTCGGCCGAACTGCAAAAAACAGGAAAATAGCCAGGCATTGTGGCGGGCGCCTGTAGTCCCAGCTACTCAGGAGCTGAGGCAAGAGAATCGCCTAAGCCCAGGAGTTGGAGGATGCTGTGAGCTGTGATGTCACAGCACACCACCGAGGGCGATAACGTGAGACTCTTGTCTCTACAAAAAAAAAGCCTCAATTTTAAAAAGCTTAACTAATGCTGACAACTTAGAGGAGGGGAGATTAGGAAAGTATCACAGACAGCTTTCTAGAGTAACAGAAAAGTCCTGTATCTTTTTTTTTTTTTGAGACAGAGTCTCACTATGTCACCCTCAGTAGAGTGCTGTGGTGTCATACTCACAGCAACCTCTGACTCTTGGGCTTAAGCGATTCTGTTGTGTCAGCCTCCCAAGTGGCTGGGACTACAGAGACCCACCACAACGCCCAGCTATTTTTTTGTTGCAGTTGTCATTGGTGTATTAGCTGGACCAGGCTGGGTTTGTACCCTCCAGCTTCGATGTATGTGGCCGGCACCCTACCTACTGAGCTACAGGTGCCACCAAAAGTCCTGTATCTTGATGTGCATTCAAAAACATGACACACTTTTTAAAAGCTTAACTGGTGGGTGAAAGGGAAAAGCAAACAAATTGCAGTTTCCAAAAAAGAATGACAATGGAAATATTTCACATCAGAATCTCTGGAATATATTAAGTACAGTGAACAAAGGAAAATTTATAGCCTTATGTCAATGAAAATAAATTCCCAACTTAGAAAGTAAAATAACAACAAATTAAAGTCCAAAGATAACACAAAAAAAGCAAATGAAGATAAAAGTAGAAGTTAAGTTAAAGAACAGAAGAGCTATATATACTGTTGATGAATTAATCCTTAACCTATAGTGGAAGAAGATTCATAAAATAGATAAATTACTAGCTAATTTAACCAAGGATGAAAAGGAGAAAACATAGATACATAAAAGAAGCAATGACGAGAGAAATACAAAGGAAGGTGACAAACCATTCAAAATTATTTTACGTATCTCTATGCAAATAAATAAAATCCTAGATGAAAAGGATAATTTGGTGGGGAGATACAGATTAATAAAATTGACCTCATTAGAGAGTTTAAAAAACAAAAGAGACCAATTTCCATAGAAGAAATAGACATTTATAAAGAAACTATCCCATAGAACACCAGGCCTAGGTGGTTTCACAGAATTCTGCCTGAGAGACAGATATTCCCAATGCTTCAGGAATGCAGAAAATGAAAAACTTAATTATTTTTATAAAACAAGAATATTGCTTAGCTCAGTGCCTATAGCTCAGTGAGTAGGGCGCCACCCACGTACATCAAGGCTGGCAAGTTCGAGTCCAGCCCAGGCCTGCCAAACAAACCACAGTGACAACTACAACAAAAAAATAGCCAAGTATTGTGGCGTGCGCCTATAGTCCCAACTACTCGGGAGGCTGAGGCAAGATAATTACCTAAGCCCAAGAGCTAGAGGTTGCTGTGAGCTGCCACTCTACTGAGGGTGACAGAGTGAGACTGTCTCTTAAAAAAAATAAAAATAAAAATAATGCTCATTTCAAAAACCGATAGTTTTAAAATAATTACACTAAGTTTTACATGAATATAATGTAAGACCCTAATATCACCATATAATCTCTTATAGCATAATAAAAAAATACATCTTGATGTAAGATTTATGTTAGAAATGCATGGTCATTAATTATTTAGAAATCTATATAATTCACCATGTTAATAGGGGTAAAGAGAAAAATCATGTTCTCTTTAGAGAACCAAAAAATCCCTGTGGCAAAATTCAATACCTACTCCTAAAAAACTTGTGAGAAAGTAGGAATGGATACTTCAACATAATTTTCTTTCATTAATACATAGGCCTTGGCACCTGTGGCTCATCAAGTAGGGCGCCGGCCCCATATACCGAAGGTGGCGGGTTCAAACCCGGCCTCAGCCGAACTGCAAAACAGAAAAACGGCCGGGCATTGTGGTGGACGCCTGTAGTTCCAGCTACTCAGGAGGCTGAGGCAAGAGAATCGCTTAAGCCCAAGAGCTGGAAGTTGCTGTGAGTGGTTGTCACCACAGCACTCCATCAAGGGTGATAAAGTGAGACTCTGTCTCTACAAAAAAAAAAAATAATAAAGTTAGATTCTTAATAAAAGATATCATGAGCAGGAACAAAATCAGGATGCCCATTTCGCCAGGATTTAAGATCATAGAGAAATTTGAGCCCTAGAGGCATAACAATAAGGAAAGAAGAAATAAAAGTTTGTTGGTGACGATTCTCTGAAAAGCCCTAGAAAGTCAGTAATAGAACTACCTCAGAATAATTCATCAAGATAGGAAATAAATGAATAAATCTTTATGTGCTAAAAACAAAAAAGCCAGTTAAGACAATAGAACAAAAGAAAACAGTAACATTTACAAAAGCAACGATAACGCAATACAGGTTGAGCATCCCTAATTCAAACATCTCAAATCCAAAATCCTCTAAAATTTGAAACTTTTTTTTTTTTTTAATTTGGAACTTTTTGATTATGGTCATAACACCACAGACCCTGTGGGTGGCTGAGATAGTGATACCTTTGCTGTTGGATGGCTCAAATCTAGTGAACAAACTTTGTTTCAAGCACAAAATTATTAAAGATAATTGGATAAAATTACTTTCAGGCTATGTGTGTAAGTTTTGTATGAAGTATGAGTTTTTGTTTTTTGAGATAGGGTCTCACTCTGTTATTCACTGGAATACAATGGTACAATCTCATCCCTCTACAACCTCCAACTGCCTGGCTCCAGTGACCTTCCTGGCTCTGCCTACTGAGTAGCTGGGACTATAGGCATGCTCTACCAGGCCTGACTAATATTATTTTTTTTTTTTTTTTTTGAGACAGAGCCTCAAGCTGTCACCCTGGATGGAGTGCTGTGGCATCACACAGCTCACAGCAACCTCCAATTCCCTGGCTCAAGCGAGTCTCTTGCCTCTGCCTCCCAAGTAGCTGGGACTACAGGCGCCCACCACAACGCTCAGCCATTTTTTGGTTGCAGCTCTCATTGTTGTTTGGCAGGCTCGGGCTGGATTCGAACCTGCCAGCTCAAGTGTACGTGGCTGGTGCCTTAGCCTACTGAGCCACAGGCGCCGAGCCTAATTTTACTTTTTTTAAGGGTAGGGTCTTACTATGTTGCCCAGGCTCAAGTGATCTTCCTGCCTTGTCTGCCCAAAGTGCTGCAATTATAGGTGTGAGTCACCATTCCCAACACCTAAATGAATTTTGTATTTAGACTTGGGTCCCATCCTCAAGATACTTCATTATGTATATGCAAATATTCCTAAATCTGAAACACTTCTGGTCCTAAGCATTTTGGATAGGGGAATACTCAGTTTATACTTTAATTTCCAAGGACTTGCATTCAACAAAAAATAAGAAACTTATGTGAAACGAACTATAAAAAACATGCCTGAAAGACAGCCGTAAATTAAACAAATGGAAAGACATCCATTTTTTTTTTTTTTTTTTTAAAGAGACCAGAGTCTCGCTTTGTCACCCTCAGTAGAGTTCTATGCCATCACAGCTCACCACAGCCTAAGCTCTTGGGCTTAGGCGATTCTTTTGCCTCAGCCTTCCAAGTAGGTGGGACTATAGGCATCCACTACAATGCCCAGCTATTTTTTGTTGCAGTTTGGTTGGGGCTGGGTTCGAACCTGCCGCCCTCAGTATATGGGGCTGGCGGCCTACCCATTGAGCCACAAGTACCCGCCCCCATGTGTCCTTGATAAAGGTATCTTATCATCAAGATGTCTCTTCTAAGTTAATTAAAAAATTTAATGAGATCCCAATGAAAATATTGATAATTTTTTGGTGGAGCACCAAACTAGTTAGTATTGAAGTTCATTTGGAAAAATAAACATACAAGAATATTAAAACACATTAAATGTGAAGAACGTAGGGGGGGGTCTAGCCCTGCCACAAACCAAAATATACTTGAAATTCTCTCTATACTGGTAATTCAAAATACAAGACATTGGCATGTGAATAGACGGGCCAGTGATATGTTATGAGATCCAGAAATAGCAGTACTACATATGGAAACATAGTACTTAAAGTGATATGATATTTTAAGTCATTGAGACATATATGGACATTTTATTTTTATAAATGATGTTTGTCTAACTAGATAGCCTTTGGCCTTTTTTAAAAAATTTTTTTAAGGCTAGTCGAGTGAGGCAATGGGAGTGGAGAAGGAACAAAGGAATCTGTAAGTGGTTGTGATCAATTAGTTGTGAACACCAATGTACTCTGACCAGCCAAACTAGGTAGTTATTTGGAAAAAAGATAATATTGAAGCCATTCTTCACACTGTAAATAAGAATAAACTTTAGACAGCTCAGCAATCTAAATATAAAATTGTACAAATAGAAAGGAAATACAAGTGAACTTATCTGTATGTGGTTTAGGGAAAAATTTTAACTCCAGCTCATCAAGGTACAATGAAAGGAAGTGTTAAGTACTGGGAGCGGTGGCTTGGACCTGTAATCCTAGCACTCCGGGAGGCTGAGGCGGGTAGATTACTTAAGCTCACCAGTTCAAGACTAGCCTGAACAAAAGTGAGACCTTGTCTCTACTAAAAATAGAAAAACTGAGATAAGAGGATCACTTGAACCCAAGAGTTAGAGGTCACTGTGAGCTGTGATGTCATGGCACTCTTACTGATTGACAGCTTGAGACTCTGTCTCGAAAAAAAAGTGCTGATAAGTTTTGTTGTAAAAATAATTTTTTTGAATAGTTGCAGTGGCTCAACAGCTATAATCCTAGCACTTTGGGAGAGCAAGATGGAATCAGGTAAGGCCAAGAGTTTGAGACCAGCCTGGGTAACAAAGCAAGACCCCCATCTCTATTAAAAAAAAAAGAAATTAAAAATTAGGTAGTCATAGTAGCTCATACTTGTAGTCTCAGTTACTTCCTAGGCTGAGGCAAGAGGATTGCTTGAGCCTAAGAGGTGAACTACATCTCTACATTCCAGCCCAGGTGACAAAGGGAAACACTGTCTCAAAAAAAAAAAAAGAAAAATGTAATTGCATGGCAAATAAACTACAAGCAAAATCAAATTCTGCTGTATATACTGGTAAAGGGTAAATGTAAATTCCTAATTACAAAGAACTTTTTTAAAAAACTTAAGACTAGGCTCGGCGCCTGTGGCTCAATGGGCTAAGGTGCAAGCCACGTGCACCTGAGCTGGCGCATTTGAATCCAGCCCAGGCCTGCCAAACAACAACGATGGCTGCAACCAAAAAATAGCCGGGTATTGTGGCAGGCACCTGTAGTCCCAGCTACTTGGGAGGCAGAGGCAGGAGACTCGCTTGAGCCCAGGAATTGGAGGTTGCTGTGAGCTGTGATGCCACAGTCTGTCCAGGGTGACAGCTTGAAGCTCTGTCTGAAAAAAAAAAAAACTTAAGACTAAAAACCCTAACCAAAATAGGCAAAAGATAGGAACAGACAAATCACAACACACAAAAGAAGATGCAAAGACTCTGTATAAAACCACACTGAGCACTCAGATCTTGATTTTTAATATCAGCTCCTCACTAATAAAGACTAGAATTCCTTGCTGAAATTTTTGGTTTCAGGCCTAGAGTAGCACAGATACAAAAGGAGCCTGGGGGCGGTGCCTGTGGCTCAGCGAGTAGGGTGCCGGCCCCATATACCGAAGGTGGTGGGTTCAAACCTGGCCTTGGCCAAACTGCAAAACAGAAAAATAGCTGGGCGTTGTGGTGGGCACCTGTAGTCCCAGCTACTTGGGAGGCTGAGGCAAGAGAATCGCCTAAGACCAGGAGTTGGAGGTTGCTGTGAGCTGTATGACGCCACGGCACTCTACCAAGAGCGAGAAAGTGAGACGCTGTCTCAACAAAAAAAAGAAAAGGAGCCTGGAATATCTTGATTTGCCAGAAAGTCAGTATTCACACGTTGATGGTAGCCTGTCAAAAGGCATAGGAGCAAGTTCGGGGAGATCTAATGGTAGAATCTGGGATAATTTTGAGCCCCAAAATAATTAAGAATAGTGATGAATTATAAATCACTGGGGAAAAATAGGAGTTAGCGAATTCATACTGATAAAACGTAGAGAAGTGAGTAGATAAAGGTGATAATGGTAGGAGTCCTGCTAACTGGTTTAAAAAAAAACCAAAACTACTAGAATTAAGAAATCATTGTAGCCATCACAGTAATGCTTGGTTTGGCAGAAGTTATCATTAGATGCTAAATTAAGGAATAGAGGTGGAATTTCGATGAGAAACAATATTCTTGTGTTTTTAAGTGTCTTCACAAGATTGTTTACTGCTTACAATGAAAAATACAATAAATATACAGACATACAATGGGAAAACTGAACCATGCCTTGGCAGAGTGATAAAGATTAATACCACCAATGGGGGCAAATAGACATCTTGTGCTTCTGGATACAATTACCTGGGAAGAACACACGTCATGTATGTAGTATTGAGATACATAACCTGAACCCACTAAGGAAATATTCACATGAACCCTAAAGGAGAAACATTCTGTTAAGAGAGAAGAGGTCTTTTTGTGGTGGTAGACCTGTAATTTTAGCTACTTGGGAGGCTGAGACAGGAGGATTGCTTGAGCCCAGGAGGTTGACACCAGGCTGGACAGCATAGTAAGACCCTATCTTTCAAAAATAATAATCTTTCAGATTCAATGAAACTGAAGATGTGATCCAGGACCGGAAGAAGGAAATGCTTTAAAGACATTGAGTCAGTATAATTATGGGTAGTAAAAAAAGGGGAAAGTATCATATTGTTATATTTCCTTGAACTGATACCTATGCTGTAGTTGTGAGGAATATATTCTTGGGAAATGCACATTGAAGTATTTCTTGGATATACAGCTTACCGTCAAATGGTTCAGAGAAACTATATTTAAGGAAGAAACGGCTAGGCACCCCCTTGCTCAATGGTTAGAGCACCGGCCCCAGGCACCGGGGCTGAAGGGTATAAATTTGGCCAGGGCCTGCTAAAGCAGACAAAGAAAGAAAGAAGAAATAAAGCACATGGGATGAAATTTTAGTAAATTGGTGAATCCGATTTGAGTACTACTTTTCCAACTTTCCAAAGTGTGAGTTTATTTCCAAATAGAAAGTTTTTTAAAAATGACTACAGTGCAGCTCAGCGCCTGTAGCTCAAAGCTGGGGTGCCAGCCACTAAAATTTCATCCCATGTGGTTTGTTTCCTCTTTCTTTATTTTTTTGGTTTAGCAGGCCCTGGCCGAGTTCATACCTTTCAGCCCCAATGCCTGGGGCTGGCGCTCTAACCGTGCTGGCAGATTTGAACTCAGCCTGGGCCTGCCAAACATCAATGACAACTACAGCCAAAGCATAGCTGGGCATTATGGCGGGTGCCTGTAGTCCCAGCCACTTGGGAGGCTGAGGCAAGAGAATCTCTTAAGCCCAAGAGTTTGAGGTTGCTGTGAGCTGTGATGCCATAGCACTCTACCCAGGGTAACATACTGAGATTCTGTCTCAAAATATATATATATATATGACTACAGTGACATGCCATTTTTCATCATCATTTTGGCAAAATTTTCAACACTTGGCAATACACTCTGAGAGGCTCTAGGGAAATGAGCAATCTTAATTTTGCCAATACAAATGGCAAAATTTCTTTTGGAAGGAAATTTGGCATTATCTAAAACTAAATTATATGCACAGCTTTCTCTTACCCAGCGATTCCACTTCTGAAGGTATACTGTACACAATTTATAAATGTATTTGCATAAGTTCATTGCAGCTTTTTTTTTTTTTTTTTTTTTTTTTGAGACAGAGCCTCAAGCTGTCACCCTGGGTAGAGTGCCTTGGCATTACAGCTCACAGCAACCTCCAATTCCTGGGCTCAAGTTGAGTCTCTAGCGTCCGCCTCCCAAGTAGCTGAGACTACAGGCACCCACCACAACGCCCGGCCATTTTTTGGTTGCAGCGTCATGTTGTTTGGCGGGCCCTGGGGTTGGATTCAAACCCGCCAGTTCAGGTGTACGTGGCTGGCGCCTTAGCCCGTTGAGCCACAGGCGCCAAGCCACAGCATATTTGTAATTGCAAAATTTGAAAAGTAGATGTCCAAACCAGAAATTAGTTAAACAAACACACACATAGAGTGCTGTGCAGCTACAAAAGAATAATGAAGATGTCTGTTCACTGAAATGGAGTGATTTCCAGAGTATATTTCCAAATTAATAAGAACAAAAGACAGAGGAGTATAGTATGTGGCCTTTTGTGTAATCAAGAAGAGGGAATAAGAAAACATATATATGTGTTTAGTTTTTCAAAACTTAACAGAAGACAGAGCCAGAAGGTGATAAAGTTGGTTACCCACCTACAAGGGTGGGTGGTAAGGCAGAGAAGGAAGTGATATTTGAGTTATGCCTTTCCGTATAGTTATTTTTGCAAGCATGAGCTTTCAGATAGTGTCAAAAAAATTAATTCAATAAGGGTGATGGGGGAAACTAAAAACCCAAAACAAATCAAACCAAACTTATTTGAAATCAGTAATATAGCCATATTGAAGGAGGGGAAAATAAATAATCCAGTAACTCTTAAACTCGATACTCTGCCCCTCAGTCTGGGGAGAGGTGACTGTAGAGAAATACTGATTTGTAGTGCTACAGATGTAGTGCTTTGATTCAAATGTGTCAAAGGACATATTAAGTACATATGTTGATTTTGTTGTAAGTCAGTATTTTCACTATGAAAGAAAAGACAAATAATGATGTGGGAAAGTTAGAAAAAAAGGTATGTGGGGGCTTGGCGCCTGTGGCTCAGCGGGCTAAAGTGCCAGCCACGTACACCTGAGCTGGCAGGTTCGAATCCAGCCCAGGCCCACCAAACAAAAATGATGGCTGCAACCAAAAAATGGCCGGGCGTTGTGGTGGGCACCTGTAGTCCCAGCTACTTGGGAGGTGGAGGGAGGAGCCTTGCTTGAGCCCAGGAATTGAAGGTTGCTGTGAGCTATGATGCCAGGGCACTCTACCCAGGGTGACAGCTTGAGGCTCTGTCTCAAAAAAAAAAAAAAAAACAGATATGTGGGAATGACTGGAATTGAAGGTTTCAGTATGAACTCATAATTTTTTTTTTTTTCAGTTTTTGGCCAGGGCCGGGTTTGAACCTGGCACCTCCAGTAAGTATATGGGGCCAGTGCTCCACTCCTTGAGCCACAGGCACCACCCCGAACTCATAATTTTCTAAAAGACATGTGTGTATGTCACATACATGGGTGAAGAGGCCCAAAAGCAAAGAGCTACCCAACAGCAATAAGCATATGGAGCACCTAGATCTTTATTTCTAAAATCATTCCCCACTTAAAGAAACCAGAGCTCTTTGAAGAAATTTTTGATTCCAGGGCTAGGACAGAAATGATTCTAAGTGTAGAATATCTTGCTATGCCAGAAAGTAAGGAATTGCTTAAAAAAAAAAAAAAAAAAAAAAAAAAGATAAGGCATGTCAGAATGACACAGGAGTCAGCTTGAAGGGCCTCCCATGGGCCCAGTCTGGGACTGTACTGAAATAATTAAGGACAGTAATGAAGAGTATAAATCCATGAGTTGAGTTGATACCCACAATAGATACATATAAGGAGGACTGTTCCTTGCAGAAAAATACTGAGTAATGAATATGGAGGGAATGAGGCCGGGCATGGTGACTCATGCCTATAATTCATACTCTGGGAAGCCAAGGCTGATGGATCACTTGAGCTTACAAGTTAAAGACCACCTCTGAGCTAGAGTGAGACCCTGTCTCTAAAAATAGGTGGGTATTGTGACAGGCGCCTGTAGTCCCAGCTACTCGGGAGGCTGAGGCAGAGGTATCGCTTGAGCCCAAGAGTTTGAGGTTGCTATGAGCTATGATGCCACATTACTCTACCAGGGGCAACAAAGTGAGACTCTGTCTCAAAAAATAAATAAGCTCAGCGCCATTGGCTCAACAGGCTAGGGCACCAGCCATGTACACCTAAGCTGGCGGGTTCGAATCCAGCCCGGGCCGCCAGACAACAATGACAGCTGCAACCAAAAAATGGCCGGGTGTTGTGGCAGGCGAGTATAGTCCCAGCTACTTGGGAGGCAGAGGCAGGAGACTCACTTGAGCCCAGGAATTGGAGGTTGCTGTGAGCTGTGATGCCATGGTACTCTATCCAGGGTGACAGCTTGAGGCTCTGTTTCAAAAAAATAAATATAAATAAATAAATAAACATATATGAAGGTAATGTTGGGGTTGGAAAA